>CAUYPK010160873.1:0-43095 GCA_963574355.1 Loris lydekkerianus | reverse complement strand
AGAACCTTTGCCAATCAGGACCTAGCAAAAACGGCCTTCGTTGACGTCATCGAATCCCGAGCACCCAATTTTTATGCTGACAGAATTAATTGACTTGTGTTACGTTGGCAAAAGTGCACTGATTCAAATGGCGCTTATTTCTATTAAATTGAATAAATATTCACTGAGATATTACAGTTTAAAGTAGACTCATAAAAACGGACAAAACTTTTGAAATAACCTAATAAGTTATAGGGGTGTCTAAGGGACCTCGGGAAAGTCCTGCCTATAGTTTACAAAGCACTTTCACTTGGAGAGGCTGGGAGAAAAGACAGGCAACTTCTGGGCCCAGGATACATGCTGTTGGTCACAGAGATGCCTGAAACAGCAGGAGGTGCTGGCACCAATGCCCCCTCCCACATCCACCCACATCCACCACATCCCATGCAGCAGCTGCCTCTGCTCCAGAAGTCAAGACCTCCACTCTGAAATATCCATTCTTACACATGCCCCATCTTCACACACCAGAGGTCACACTCCAATGCTTATAAAATGTCTGATTGTAGAATTGGGAGAGTGAAAGGGAAATGGGACCCTGGCTTCCAGCAAGTCAAGGTTAATTTCATCTGTGCTTGGACAATGAGATGTGAGTGTGAAGCAGCCCCCACCAACACTGGGGCTGGGACGTGCTGGCCTCGGCCCCACTGCTCCTCCCAGGATTAGGAGCTCACCGTACACTCAGGGTCTCTCTCCCCTCTTAGGCTCTCCAGCCCACACCTCAGTGGCCACCAAAGCCAGCCCTTAGGTTTAAGTTCCCACCACAGAGCACCCTGATGGCATAAAGGCAGAAGGGATTTCTTACAGGGGTCTACACCTTCAGCTAAAATGATTGAGCTCTGAACCGAAATTTCAGTGTACCCAAGACCACTCTCGGGGAGTCCCAAGTAGAGAGAGGGCATGCAGGGGTCAGGGCTGGGCGGAAGGAGTAGGACAAGGTCATGGGCAAAGGCACTCAGGGTGCAGTCAGGTGGGCCAGGGTTAACACAGGAGTTGTCTCTTTGTCCCTGCTGCAGTCCCACTTACAGCTGTCCACATGTCCCTCCTTCCTGGCATTTGGCCATTTCTATTTGGTTAGTGTTATGGGATGAGTAATGTCCCCCAAAATCCTCTCATGTTGAAGTCCCATCCCTTAGGACCTCGGAACCTGTCTGTACTTGGAGATGGGTCTTTAAAGAGGTGACTAAGCTAAACTGAGGTCATTCGAGTGGGCCTTGGGGTCCCTATCAGAAGAGGAGATTGGGACACAGACACACACAGAGGGACGGCCGTGTAGAGACACAGGGAGAAGATGGCCACCTGCAGGCCCAGGACAGGGACCGCCAAGGAAAGCAGCCGTGCTGCACCTTGAGCTCAGACTTCCTTCTGGATGCCAGAATTGTGAGAAATGTCTGCTGTCAGTCACCAGCCTATCGTACTTTGTGGTGGCAGCCTGAGCAGTACGATGAGCACTAAAGTTCTGCAGATGCATAAAGGCTCCAGCAGACAGGAACCAGGAGCTGGGGCTGAGGGAGGCGCAGTGGAGAAGCCGAGCCCCAACCTGCCCTGCCGGCCAAAGGACATGACCTCACAGCAAGGCCACAAAGGAAGCCTCGGAGCCCACAGGAAAAGCAAGAACTACACTTTCTGCAGAACCCTCCTGGATGGAGTTGGGGTGACGATGCTGGCTGGGAGACACCCACCCTGACACTGAGGACTGCCAGTGAGTGACCAGGCAGGTGAACCCTGATACTATTGGTGATCGATACCATGCCATGTACCAACTGGGACTCATACGGTTGTCTGGTATTCCTGTGTCAGGCACATACAACAGAAGGGAAACTTTCTACAGAAACCTAGACTGAAAAAAATGTTTTCATGAAGTGATTCTACAGGGTTTGCTATAGAATTACAACATGAAACAAAAGCCTCAAAACTCTTATGCAATATAAGGAGAGAAGAACTAAAAGTTAGCTGCCTCCTTTGGGCACAATAGAGCGCTGGAGGACCTTTCACCAGGTCACCTTCCCCTGGGCACTGGGCTCCCTGACTGACAGCTATCCTAGCCCCCAGCCCCAGCTTGGGGCCCTTCCCCTAGTGCCACATTAACTCCATCTCACAGTCAGGAAACCCACAGAATAAAGGGAGGGATGGTGCAGGGTCCAGCTCCCGCACAAGGACCACCCTGAGGATGGTGAGCTCATGGGATACACACATCTGCTCATAGAAACCGAAGTGCAGCCCCAGAATGGAAGCAAGCAGCGAGGGCTCCTGCAGATCTCCTTGTGACAACTATGGAGACGCTGGAGGGCCCACAGCTCCATGAGGCGAGCATCGGATTAATACCACTCAGCCTAGACAGCTCCATGACCAAGTGACACTATGCTGTGCCCTACTCTCCTTTTCCTGTTTATTTTTATGCACAGAGAAGTATCTTTTCTCAAGCCCCAAACCCCTCTTTATTTTCCTGAGTCTGAAAAGTCTGGGATGACCAGCACATGCCACCACCACCCAGCCCATCTCTGTGCCACGTGCCGTTCCAGGTGTCTATTGGACACTCAACACATGGGACAGGATGTCCAGACTCCCCAAGAAAAGGTGGGGACAAGGCAGGGGGACTGTGGGATTTCACCCTGATCAAATCCCATTTCAATCCCTGAAGTATACGTTTCTCAATCCCAATTCTTCACACTTGTTTTCCTATGTGATTTAACATGAAATGTGAAATACTTGTTTTGTGACACTTAGGTTTGGTCTATATGCCAATTCCACGGTGCTAATCCCCATGGAGTGCTGCAATTTAAGACAGGAGCTGGCAAGAAGCCCTTAGTCCCTGGGGGTCTGCAGGAGAAACCTACTCGGGGAGAAGGGGGCGCAGAGCAGGAAAGCAGCCATGTCCACACTGGGCCCCCCACAGGAGTCCTTTTGGCCCCTCCAAGGCCCAAAAGGAGGAGCGAAGTTTACCCATCCTCTCTGAGAGGTACAAATTATAGCATTGTATATGCTTTTCCATCTTTCTCTCATTTGTCTGAGAGAAAGCAGCGGTTAAGAATATAGATTTAAGTCCTACGTTACATTCAAATCCCAAATCTACCAAATTCTGTGATACCTTGAACAAATCACTTCAAACTTTGGTCAGACTTTGCTCACCTCTCCAGAAATTGGGATGATAGTGGCCTCTACCCGACAGAGTTTTATGACAGTTAAACAAGGTCACTTGTGTAAAGCATCCAGGACAGCAGTGGAAAGTAATCGATCAGTGGTAGTTACTAAAACTATTTTATTGTTATTACCATTGAGGGTTCTTATAAAGATGAAATAAGATAATGAGTAGTGACGGGGTTGTTTTAAAATTCAGAACACCAACTAATGTTGTGATTCACAGACAGAAAAACAAAGACAGCACAAGATCATCTCCTGTGCGTGGCAAATCAACGTGAAGAACAAAATCCAGGCTTCAAGAACCACCAGCTGTGGGGCTGTCGTGGGTACTCTAGAGGCACCCCCAAGAGAAACCCTTTTATGTAGCACAGCAAGAAGAGCAGCAGTCCAGTGACATGTGTACTTTGTGACCTCACTACTGTACCGTGCCGCTGCTAGACAGAAGCTGACCTGGGAACAGAGCACTGTTGGGACCAGGGCCATGGGTTCAACACCATTGCCTCCCGGGGGCACCATCACATGCTCTGGGACCCAAGGTATTGTGAAGGACACTTCCTGCCATTGTGCAAACTGTGGCCTGAAGGAAAAGTCAGAAGAGAAGTGAACTTGTCCCTACTCTTCCCCAACCACCTCCCTGGGAGGCTAGAGCCCAAACAGAAGAAAAAGGAGCTCCTAGTCCAGGGAAGCAGGAACAGCCAAGGGAGCTTCACAAACAAAAGTCACCACTCCACCCTTCTGCTGTGTGTGATGCCAGCAGTGATGCAGCTCCACTCGGTGACCGTAGACCTACATCCACCTCTGAGTGACAGAGCTATGCTCCCCAGAGGGCTCAGGGAGTGCGTGTTCTGGCCAGGGCCTAATGCCTTGCTCACTAGGAACAAAATCCCCAGCTTATAGTGTTTCCCAGTGTCCATGGTATAAATACTTCCACGATAATCATTTCCAAATTACCAACATAATGCCATTGAATACAGAGTTTGGACAGGATATAAACTATTACTTAGGGTCATGGTTGACAAGGACATGGAGACAACAGAGAAAAAGGACAACACACATAGGAGTCGAATAAACAAGACCTCAACAAAATTAAAATCTGAAGACACGGTGACTAGGAAAAATGGAGGCCAATAAAACATATAAAATGGCAGTGATAAGTCCTTACCTCTCAATGACAACATTGAATATAAATGGATCATTGAATAAATTCTCTGATCAAAAAACAGAGTGGCTGGGTGGTGCCTGTGTCTCAAAGGAATAGGGTGCCAGCACCATATACTGGAGGTGGTGGGTTCAAACCCGGCCCCGGCCAAAAACTAAAAAAAAAAAAAAGAGTGGCTACATGGATTAGATTTTTTTCCTTCAGCCACTTGAACTCCCAGGCCAAGTGCATTTTTAGCTCCAGGTCAAAGGATGCCAACTTCTTCCACAGGACACCACATCATCAAAGTTGGAGTCTTAGAGGCAGTGAGAAAATGACACAGGTTCCATTCCATCCTTACAGGATCCCCATCTTCCCTTCCTATTTGTATGTCCTATAGACTTCTGGCTATAGTGCCACAAACAGGAGAAACATCTTTACCTAGACCATTGAACTGGCTTAGTCAATTTTAAAAAGTCAAATCCTATAATAAAGTCCCACACACATGCACGTGAGTATATCTCCAAGTGGTTCTGCTTCTCTAATTGGAGATTAACACAGAATAGAAGGTATACTTTTCCAAAACTGATGAAAAACATCAAAACACAGATCTTAAAAATTATGATAGATTCAATCCCTAAGCATGATAAATATAAAGAAGCATATATCATGGGAAAATGCTGAAAACCAAATATAAATGTTCTATTTTAAAAAGCAGAGCATAACCAAATGGCAAAGATATGGAGCAACAGGGACTCTGATTCATTACTGGTTGGAATGCAAAATGATACAGCCACTTTGGAGGACAGTATGGCAGTTTCTTATATATCTAAACATACTCTTACCATCTGATCCAACAGTCATCCTCCTTGATATTTACCCAAATGAGTTAAAAACTTATGTCCAAACAAAAACTTGTACATGAATATATAAAGAAATATTCTCATAAAAATTGCCCAAACTTGGAAGCAACCAAGATGTCCTTCAGTAGGTGAATGCATAAATAAATTGTGGCACTATAAGCATACAGATAATAGAATATTATTCAGTACTAAAAAGAAATGAGTTATCAAGCCATAAAAAGACAGAGAAGAAACTTCAATACATATCACTAAGTAAAGGAAGCTAACATGAAAAGGTGAAATGCTTTACAAGTCCAACTATCTGACATTGTGGAAAAGGCAAAATTATAGAGACAGTAACAAGATCAGTGGTTGTCAGTGGGGATGGAGGGATGAATAGGTAGAGCAAAGAAAAAGTTTTAGGGCAATAAAACAACTCTGCATGGTAATGGTGGGCACGTGTCATTATACATTTGCCAAAACATATAGAATGTACACCCCAAAGAGAGTCCATGTAAGCTATGGACTTTAGGTTATAAGGACATATCAATGTAGGTTTATCAGTTCTAAGTGCTAAATGTACTACTCTGATTTGGGTTGTTGATAGTGGAGGAGGCTATGCATATGTTGGGGACAAAGGGTAATGCGAATTCTGTACTTTCAACTCATTTTGCCATGAACATTAAATAGCTTTAAAAAAATAAAAAAAAAATTTTAAGAGCAGCAGAATGGAGATGGCATATTACCACCAAAAAAGCAATAATAAGGCTGACAACACACTCTATAATAGGAAAAATAGAAACCAACAGACAATAAAATGGTATTAGCAAAGGGCTAAAAATAAATACCACCAACCTCCAGAATTAGATCTGAATTCTATACCCAATGAAACTATCCATCAAAAATGAAAAATGAAAAGCAATCTGCTTGGGGATATAGAGAGCTGGATAGAACAATGCTCCCATATTAAAATGAAAAGACTGAGCAATATAAAAGTTTATTACTTTCTGAAAACCATTAGAGAACTCAGGTTGAGGAGAAACCAAATGGCCCAAATTCTAAAGAAGTATAGAGCTTCAGGGAAAGATTAGCTGTAAGCACTGGTTTCTATGAGGTAGATACAAATGGACACTACTAGAAAGAGTTTAGGTAGCATAGTTAGTAAGTTGCTGGAAGTTGAGTGTGCACTGGCAAGTGTGAGAAGCCCCCAGGAATCAAAGAAATTGGGAGAATCTTTACTTTCTCCATGCTTTTTCTCCTTAGAGCTCCCACTGGACACTCACAAACATTGGAATGAGTCCTACAGACGTGTTCCTTGCAGCATAAAACTAGAGAGAAGGAGAGTAGGCTAAGTTGGAGGGGTGTGAAACTCATCCACAGTTTACTCTTCTTTCTTTTCTCTGAAATAAAAGCCTTAATCTTTAAAGGGAAGAGCAACAACACCATTTTTCTTAGGGCACTAATGAAAATACATTTCCGGTGGTGGAAAAGAGCTAGAAAGCAAATACCCTATCACTATGAGAAGGGTATATGCTAGGCACAGAACTACATATGGCTAGGGACACTGAAAAAGCAACTTTCTGAGACATAGAGACACACTCCCTGCCTGAAGCTTAGGTTCAATCAGAACAACAGAGAACACTCTCCTCAGGGCCCCACTACTATCAGGCTAGCTAGCATTGAAGAACATGCAATGTTTATAGAATCCTAGGGCAAGGAGAAAAGAGGGATAAAGGCATATAAAGAGACTTTCTCGGAAAAAAAGAGAGGATGTAAAAATGACAATGAAACACACATTGTAGAAAAAACCCTCTGGCAAATCTGTCCCCACTCTAAGCAGTAGATACCATTAGAGAAATTCGAAGTCTATGATACACTAAAGTTAACCACAGCAACAGTAAACCTCTAATCCAACCTCAATCCTAACTACCTTAATTCAAATCCCTGCACAAAAAGCATAGCAGAAAAAAAAAAAAAAAGTGCTCATTCCAGCCTAAAAATCTATGCTGGGCACCCATAGCTCACTGATTAGGATGCCAGCCACATACACCAGGATTGGCAGATTCATACCCGGCCTGGGCCTGCTAAACAACAATGACAACTGCAACAAAAAATAGCCTGGCATTGTGGTGGGCATCTGTAGTCCCAGCTACTTAGGAGGCTGAGGGAAGAGAATTGCTTAAGCCCAAGAGTTAGAAGTTGCTGTGAGCTATGATGCCACAGCACTCTACAAAGGGCAACATAATGAGACTCTGTCTCAAAAAAAAAAAAAAAAAATTATGAAATATATGAAAAGGCAAGGAAAAAAACACACTCAAAGAGGCAAAGCAATCCTACCATGCAGGATTTTGAACTATCTAATAGGAAATGTTAAATAACTCTGATTAACATGTTAAAAGCTCTAATGGAGAAGGTAAACACATGCCAGATCAGATGGGCAGTTTTAGTAGAGACTGAAACTAGAAGAAAGAATCAACTGCAAATGCTAGAAAATTTTTTTTGAGAGTCTCAGTTTGTCACCCTCAGTAGAGGGCCATGACATCATAGCTCACAGCAACCTCAAATTCCTGGGCTAAAGTGATCCTCCTGCCTCAGCCTCTCGAGTAGATGGGACTACAGGCACCCAACACAAGACCACCTATTTTTAGAGATGGGATCTCACTCTTTTGCTCAGGCTAGTCTCAAACTACTAAGCTCAAGAAATCCACCCAGCTGGGCCTCCCAGAGTGTCAGGATTACAGGTTAGAGCCACCACGCCTCACCTAAATGCTAGAAATTTTTTAGAACAACGGCAAAACAACAACAGTAACAGAGATGAAGAATGTCTTCAATGGACATATCAGACTTGAACCAGAGGAAAAGTGAACCAGGGATTCTAGATCAATAGAAATTACCCAAACTGACACACAAAGAGATAAGTGGGTACACAAGCACACCTTCATATACTGTTAGTCTGCTAACAGTAGTTAGTCTGCACTGCTATGAAAGAATGCCTCAGACTGGGTAACTTATAAAGAAAAGATATTTATTTGGCTCACAGTTCTGCAGACTGTCCAAGAAGCATCATGCCAGCATCTGCTTCTGGTGAGAAATTCAGGGAGCTTCCAATCAAATCAGATGAAAAAGGAGTAGGTGTGTCACAAGGCAGGAGAAGGAGCAAAGAGAGGGGAGGAGGTGCCAGGCTCCTTTAAACAACCAGCTCTCACATGAACTAATAAAGTGAGAACTCCCTCATAATTGTGGGGAGAGAAGCAAACCATTCATAAAGGATCTGCCCCATGCACCTCTTAGCAGGCCCCATCTCCAACCTGGGGATAAAATTTCAACATGAGCTTTGGAGGGGCCTAACATCCAAACTGTACCTCGTGTCATGTTTAAACTGCTGAAAGCAAAAACAATGAGAAAACTTAAAGGCAGCCAGAGAAATAAGACACATTACATACAGAGGAACAAAATAAGGACTAAACAGCCTTCTCATCAAAATGTACATAGACTAGCAGATAATGAGTGATGTCTTTCAAATGAGCAAAGAATAAAAAGCTGTCAAAGAGAATTCTCTACACACAAAATTTAAAATGAAGGAGAAATAAAGATTTTTCTCCTGCAAACAAATAATGAGAGGAATTCAGGGCCAACAGATATGTTCTGTGAGAGTGTTAAATGAAGTTACTGAAGTAGAAGGAAGATGATACCAGACAGAAATTTGGACCTACGCAAAGAAATTAAAGATACTAGAAATGGAATAAATGAAGGTAAAGTGTTTCTTGTTTTTAAATTGTTCCAAAATATAGCTGATTGTCTAAAGAAAAAATAGTAGCCATGTATGTTTATCACATATAAAAAAGAAAATTAAGTGACAATAGTACCATGGAGAATGAAGGGAGGAATTGAGCACGTACTATTGTAACATCCTTACACTACATATGAAAGGGTATAATATTATTTGAATGTAGACTTCTATTAAAGATGTATATTTGAACCTTAAAGCAATTGCCAAAACAAATTTTAGGAGGTATTAATAATGTGAGTAGAGGAGAACAATGGAAGTTTTTAAACAGTCACTAAGCACAACAGAAGGCAAAAAGGGGGGATTAAAAACAAAGGCAGATGGAATAAATTGAAAATAGCTAACACGATATATTTTAATACAACCATATTGGTGATCATATTAAATGTGAACAGTCTAGTCACATCAGTTAGAAGAAAATTGACAACTTGAATAAAAAGCAAGACTTAACTACATGCTGTTTATGGGAAACTACCTTGAAATAAAAAGATGATAGGTTTAAAAAAAAAAAAAAAGATGAAAAGATATACCATGAAAATACTAAACAAAATACAGTTGGGGTATCGATCTCAATTTCAGAAAAAAGTAGACTTCAGAACAAGGAACATGACTAGTAGTAAACAGGAACATTGTATAGTGATACAGGTGTCAGTTCTCTAACAAGACAAAATCATTCTAAATATGTACCTGCCTAACATGGAGCTTCAAATTAAAAACAAACAAATGAAACAAAACTTGATTGAACTGAAAGAAGAAATAGACAAATTCACAATTATAGTTGGAGACTTAACTACTCTTTCAGAAATTGATAGAAAAAGTAAACATGAAAACTGTAGAAATATATTAATAGATCTCAACGCTATCAGTTAAATTGACCTAATTGACATTTATAGAACGCTTTGCTCAAAAGAAGAATATATATTGTTTTCAAGTACACAGAACATTCATCAAGATGATCATTTTCAGATCATAGAACAAAGTTTAACAAATTTAAAAGAATAGGAATCATACCCACCCCAAATGGTCTCAGACCATAACAGAATTAAGCTACAAATCAATCGCAGAAAGATTTCCAGAAAACTCCAAAATATTTGGAAGTAAAAAATTCACTTCTACATTACATTACCCATGAATCAAAAAGGAAGTCTTAAGGGAAACCAGAAAATATTCTCAACTGAATGAAAATAAAAATACAGCATATCAAAATTTGTGCAACAAAAACAGCATTTAAGGATAATTTTATAGAATTAAATGCATCATGAGGAAAGAAGAAAAGTTTCAAACCAATAAGCTAAGTTTCTGCTTTATAAAACTAGAAAAGACAAGCAAATTAAATCCAGTATAAGCATAAAGAAAGAAATAATTAAGACCAGAAAATCAATAAAATTGCAAACAAGAAAATGAAGAAATGAAGTAATGAGAGAGCTATTTTCAGACAAACAGAATCTGACAAGATTCATTAACACCAGACCCACCCTAAAGGAAATTACTCCAACAATTCTTCAGATAGAAGCAAAATGATCCCTAATCCATCCTGAGCAAGATGGATTGGGAGACACCATCTCTACTAAAAACAGAAAAATGAGCCAGGCATGGTGGTGGACACCTGTATCTCAGCTACTTGGGAGGCTGAGACAGGTGGATTACTTGCACCCAGGAGTTTGAGGCTGCAGCAAGTTAGGATGATGCCACTGCACTCCAGTCCAGATAGTAGAGCACAGCCCTATCTAAAAAAAAAAAAAGAAAGAAAGAAAGAAAAATGGAAAAAGAAAATAAAAAATAGAAATAAGGAACTCAAATGAAATCATGTAGGTATAGTGTATTAGGTCTCAAATTGCTGCTATAACAAATTACCATAAGCAGTAGTGATTTAAAGCAACATAAATGTATTATCTTACAGTTTTGAAGATTAGTTCTGAAATGGGTCTTCCTAGACTAAAATTGAAGGGCTACATTTCTTTCTGAAAACTCTAGGGGAGAATATCTTTCCAGACTTTTCCAAATCTAGAGGTGACCTGCATTCCGCGGATCATGGCCCTATTCCATCATCTTCAGAGCCAGCAACATTGGGCTGAGGCTCTCACGCTGCCATTTCTCTGGTTCTCTTCTTTTGCCTCCCTGTTAGGCTTGTCCATGATAATCCAGAATTATCTCCCTATTTTAAGGTCAAATGATTAGTAGCTTTACTTCCTTCTGGAACCTTAAGTCCCCTTTGTTATACAATCTTACATTCTGACAGTTTTCCGAGATTAGGATGGAGCCATCTTGGGTGGGGCAGGGGAGAACCATTATTCTGTCTACCACATGCAGAAAGAAATGAAGAACAAGACAAAGGATGATTATGCAGGTAAATCTAAACGAATGTTTTGTTTTGTTTTTGTTTGTTGAGACAGAGTCTCACTATGTTGCCCTTGGTACGGTACTGTGAATCACGGCTCACAGCAACCTCAAACCCTTGGGCTTAAGTGATTCTCTTGCCTCAGCCTCTCAAGTAGCTGGGACTACAGGCGCCCACCACGACATCTGGCTATTTTTTGTTGCAGTTGTCATTGTTGTTTAGCAGGCCCAGGCTGGATTCAAACCCTCCACCCTCAGTGCATGTAGCCGACACCGCAACCACTGTGCTACAGGCACAAGGCATAAAAGAATGTTGACTGTTAAAACAATAACAACAATGGTATTTTGTGAGGTTTAAATATAGCTAGAATTTTAGAGTTAAGTTACATGAAAAGACACCATAAAAGGCAGGCTTGGAAAGAAATGAAATTAAAATTTTGTTAAGTCTGCGCATTTTCCAGGACAAGATGCATGTGCAACTTTATATTAGATTTTAAGAAGGCAGTTCTGTTACAATTTCCAGGCCCTTGGCTAACCGATAAGGGAATGTGTAATTTAACAGCTCATGGAGAGGGGACATGAAATAATTTTTAAATGCCTAATTAATCCCCCAAAATGTGTGAGAAAGGTGATAAACAGTGGAACAAATAGAAAACAAATTGTAAGATGACAGATTTCAGGTTGAAGAGCCCTGTCTGAGAAATATATGGCTCAGAAATTTTAAGTAAATTGCCTACAATCATAGGGTTTATTAGTGGCAAGGAGCAGAAACCAGTCCTGAACTCCCCCAACCAAAGCCCCCTGTGCTGAGGCCTCGGCCACCTGTCAAAACTCCCTGAGTTCCTCCACAGTCACCCACAATCTCTTGCTGATGGGACCCCCTTACCTCCAAGGCACCCACATCTTTCTGGGGTTGCTTCAGGTGGACAGGAAGTTCTTTATCTGTAAAACTGCATGTCATGGTCAAGTACAGGAGTGTCTGCTAAGATTTAAGGCCATAAGCAAACATCTGTCGCTGAGCCCTCCTGTAGTGGCAGCAGAGGCGGATGAGAATGGATCTCACAGAACAGCTCACACCCTGGAGTAACTGGAGTTAACAGTTACCAGGCGCAGACAGAATCCATTTTGCACTCAGAAACATCCCACACATAGCCACGAATCCTCGCGTTAGTGCCAATTAATTTAAGGTAGTACCAACTCAAAGAGGTGCTGAATTTGTTCTCAGGGATAAAAGGGGGAGTGGGGGAGGCAAGGATAGAGAAAGAAAAAATACAGTTTTACCTGCTAACCTGCTAAGTGGGAACGTCTATAGGAGGGTCCCCTGGCTTAATGACTTTGGTTTCTGTTTCTTTGTTTTTATTTCAGATTAATATGTTAAGAATGAGTGACACCTGCCCCTGCCACTTTCTTCAATTGGATATTTTACTCTCATCATCTGAACCACAACAAACAAACAGAACAGAGACTGGGGCAAGAAGCAGCACCGCCGATGTGGCAGGGAGGAGCGGAGTGGAACAGGCTTCTCCCACATGGGTCTCGGCATGGCTGACTGTATTTCAGCGGAGGCAAAATCTGAACACTCGCTTCACCCTTACAAATGTATCCAGGCCCACGTGTGGGGTGAGGCACACATGGGGTGAGGCAATCAAGATATGGTGTAGCAAACAAATCTCTCCTAACTCTTGATTCTTTAAACCTCCATATGCTTGGGGTTTTTGTTTCTCAACAGTCTTCGCTTTTCACAGTCTTTGCTTCAGGAGAGCCATACCACAACCTTTGTATCCTGCACAGTTCTTTAGTTTTGTTCCACATTTACTATGTCTCTACAAGAAATCCTTGACCACGGTGCCTTCTCCACCATAGAAATCGAGAAGTCCAGGAAGAGGCAGCCTCCAGCTGGGCCTTCCTTTCCTGGATACCACCCCAGGCCACTGGTGGTATTTGCAGTTCAGCTCAATCAGTACAGGTTAAAGCTACTCCATCCCAGATACTGTTGGGAGGTCAGATGACAAAAAAGTGGCTAAGACCTGCCCCCAGCCCCAAGCAGCTCTCAGTTCAGGAGGAAAGGCAGATCTGTAAGCAGATATTGCAGTGGTGATGAAGGTTCAACTTGCATAGGGCTGCTCCATTCAGAGATTGTAGTTGTTGGCAACATCACCCGTCTGGAGCTGAGTAAATGATCCTTATGAACACCACCATACATGCTGCTCCTCTGCTTCTGCTGGAAACCATTTCAAATAACAACTAGAACTCTCACCCACTGCTGGTGAGAAGACAAGATGGTGGGGCCAATTTCCAAAACGGTTTTGCAGTTTCTTTCAAAGTTAGATATACCAGAATTGTCCAACTTTTTTTCTTTTCTGAGGCACATTGGAAGAAGAGTTGTCTTGGGCAACACATTAAATGCACAAATACTAATGAAAGCTGATGAGCAAAGAAAAGAAGGTCCACGCATACTTTTCATGATAGCCGACACCATAGATAAGCAAAATAGACCTCAAGTAATCTGCATGTGACCCAATAGACCGCAAGTTGGACACCCCGATTACACTTACCATGTGATCCAGCAATTCTCCTACCCAACAGAAATGAAAACTTAAGCATACAAACAACTATACTTAAATGTTTACAGCAGCTGTGTTCATTGTTGCTAAAACTAGAAACAACTCAGATGTCCACCAATTACCGATTAGACAAATTACGGTACATTCACAAATTACGGTACACTCAGGACATACAACCTTGGGGAAAGAAGCCACATTCACACACTCAATTTCAAGAAAAAAAATATTAAAGTGTATTAACTCTTTTAGGTTTTAAATCCTTTGGGATTCAAGAGCTAAATGAATATTTTAGAGTTTGTTCCTAAATGCTGAATACAAGAACTTTGTTTACTTGTTTATTGGGAACCAGAATAGCAGCCAGAGAACAACCAATAGTACAGGTAAACTTGTTATACCCGGAGGGAGTGGAATACTGAGTCCAAATTAAGCAAGGGTCCTTTATTGATTGATCGTCAGGGCCAAGAGCAGGCTCACACCTCAAAGTCTCTTGACCCCTACAAGCAGGGGATGGAAACCTTTTATAAGGGGCTTTCGGTAGGGAAGAAAGAGTCCTTAATGTAAGCCGAATTTGACAACAGCCAACACCTGGTAAGGGGAGTCCTTACAAGGGGAAGCTGGGGTTTTGCAGTTATTACTAGACTCCTTCAGCTGAGCTTCCTGTCTTAAAGGGGGAGTGTTGAAAGCCCCCAGCAAGATGCAGTTGGAGCATAATAAACTCAGCTGGATGACAGGTGGCTCGAGCTCCCTTTACGACTGATGTGGTGGATACTGTTCTCCTAAAAGGTTATCACAGACCCACATACTGATGGGGTAATTTTAAGGAGGCCAGACCAGAGTCTACCAAATTACACTAACAGAATTAATTCATACTATAGTATTAATATAATACTGAGCGTCTTAGAAAAAGCCCAAATTGGGTTGACTTCCAGGTCTTTTCTTCTGTAAATACAATATCAATGCCAGCAAAGTCTCAAGGCCTCAGGAGGCCTGCACCAAGGGCTTTTACCTCCCTTTTTCAGTAATCAATACAGTTTCAAGCAAAAGTCAATCCATACTACTGGAATATGGATTTTTTTCCCAAATGTCTGAATAACCCTGGATTATTCTGCTGGCACTGCCTGCTTGGTCTTGAGAGATAGATATAGTGGGTTTTCCAAGACTCAGTCTGGCAAGTGTCCAGGTCGGGGGAAGGATGGATGGTTCTAGTTCCTTTTCTTCCCTTCTTGCAGAAGAGAAATAGGAGTTTTGAGGATTCAATTATTTGAGGTGCTGGTGGGCAGGTGACTCCCTGTTCTTCAACTGAATCATAAAACAATAAACTAGAACCTTATTTAAACAAAGGGACCCTGACAAAGGAAATGTTGAGATATGACCATTCTCCCATGCTGCAGGACCTAAGTAGCTTTGGAAAAGATTCAGAGATCTTGGTGTAATTTGAATAAGAATGATGACTGTTTATTTTCCTTGAGCTCAAAAGAATCCCAAAAAGAACTGTGACACAGTAATAGCAGAGCATCTTGAGAGTTTTTCAAGGATCTCCAGTAACATCAAACAATTGTATTTTTCTTTCTTTAAAAAAAGGATACTATGGATAACAGGAAAGAATTAACCCATGATGATAAGCATTTTGAGCACATTTGCAGCCTAGGGACTTGGGGGATGAGAATAAACCATTCTAAATCTCATCAGATAAAATAGAAAAACAAACATGTCGATTTTTTCCATAACCTCATCTCAAGTGATTGCCGAGATATGAATCCGTTAGCTCTTAACCCTTGATAAGTCACTAAAAGCTCTTGTTTCAATTTCCTCCATTATAGAATGAGATTTAGAACAGATCAGTTTTTCTCAAATGAGAATTTGTACCCGAGTCACTAGGGAGGGCATATAAAATGCAGACTCCTGGCTTCCGCCCAATAATCTGACTTATTAGGTCAAGGATGGAGCCCAGGAATCTGCACTTGAGGCAGTCTCCTTAGGTGATACCATGCAGATGGTCCAGGTGTCTGAAACACGCTCAACTAAACGATACGTTCCAGCTCTAAGGGTTTATGATAATGCATTTACAAGGGAAGCTGGGATTGGAAGTGGCATCCTTGATGCTTATGTCGCTATCCACACTTGAATGAGAACAAAGCATAAAGAAATAAAAGTTTTAGGAAAGGATTTTGCGTCCATAGCCAGAAAATATTCTGATTAATTTTTCATCATTTTATATTTAAACAACCAGATTATTTAAAAGCACATTATTTTAAGTGTCATCATAGTTTTGCAAGTGAAAGATGTACTTTTAAGCAGAAAATCTGCATTTAACAGTAAGGATGAAAAATAACATCCTTGGTGAGGTTATTTTCCTAAAAAATGTGCATGTTTTTACAGTAGAGATTTAACCTAGAATAAAGACCAGAATCAACTTTTGAAGTATGTGAGTAGTTAGAATGCTTTAAGAATATTGATCATCCCCCCAAATCAGCCTTCCCATAGGGGGGCTGAAAGTTGAAATGGTACAATAGATATTCTATTCCTTTGTTTTTTATCTATACCATGGACTCCAGCTGATTTTTCAAAGTCCATGAGGAAAGTGATCCATTAAACCTGGGATTGCAGAAAGTGGCTCCTGACTTCTCATGTCCCCAGCCCCCACCCTTTCAGACACTGATAACCGATCACATTACACCTCCCACTAAACCCAGGAGAGGCTTCACCCTCAGTGCTCAGGGCAGCCACTTTCATTTGTCTGGAATTGCCCTAATTTTCTGTCATTCACAGCAGTCATTCAATAAACATTCGTTGTAATCCACTATGTGCCAGACAGGGTGCTCAAATGATTCCCTGAGAAGAAATTAAAAAGAGTAGAGAAATATACTAAGGGCAACAAAAACAAAACAAATTCTATCCCACCTTTTTGTTCTACAATTTTGCCAAGAATTGGCGACAGCAAAGGTATAGATTGTGCCCATTTCTGCAGGAAAGTAAAGACATAAATTATAACCACAAAGTGGAATAACAACCAACAGTAAAAATAACCATAGCTATTCACTACAACGTGAATGAAACTTAGAACGTGATGAGTGATTAAAAGAAAAAACTGGAAAGAAAAGAAGTTCTAGTCCCAGAAGACCAAAAGAGGAATATAGAGGGGAAATGGGGGAGCACTTAAGTCAACATAAGTTATTATTATGTCAATGTTCTAGTTATTGGCTTGGGTGGTAAATCTTCAGGTATCCACTATATTACAGTAAATAATAAGACCCATGCGTGGATTAGTATTGTAACTGTGTCATAAGAAAAGGATTATGGTTACTCTAATTCTATGCACCGAGGTCCCTTCTAGGAGAGAAAGGGTACATTGCACCAACTTTGTCAAGAAAGCCAGACCAAGGTTCATAAAAGCTACTGCCTACAGGCTCCTCCAACCCAGCATTAGAAATTTTATAGGATAGAATCGTACAAGAACAGACAAGAGAAAGTGCAGAAAGGCCAATGCATGAAGTTCAAGTTATTACCATGAAAAAAAATACTAGAAGCCAAAAAGTCTTCAGCAAGTTTGATGAATTCATTCGTGTTACTCATATTTTCTTTACTTTTGGAGGGAACTGAGAGCACCCTAAGGAGCGCTCTAGTTCTGAAACTGCTAGAGTAAATAAAAGAAATGTTACATAACTCATTTCTAAAAGAACAAGAGAACCATATTAACAGATTGACAGTATTCATAGGTTAATTAGAAAATCTGTTGGTGCTGTTAAGAAATGTGGCATATTTTAATTTAGATTGACGTGCCTCAAGATATAGGTATAAGTGATGCTCATTCAGTAATAGTGAGATGTCACAGGGTCTGTGAGAGACTGATGTCTAGAAAGTGCTTACAGTCAAGCTGTATATAAAATGTGTTCTGGATTGTGACGGATGTTTTCCAATCCAAGCTATGTCTTTGAAAAAGCATTCAGGATGTGAAATTGATGCACTCTTGAGATCAAAGAGAAGAGTTAAAAGGAAAGGGTTACTCAGACTATCTGAAATCGGTTTAAAAGGAATCGTCTGACCAGGTTTGTACTGTGGCTAACATTTTAAATATGGGGACAGCAGCTGTAAGGATAGGGTTAGAAAAGTCCTCTTAATGATTTATTATGTTATCTATTAGACTGAATTCTAAAGAGTCAGATAAAAGAATAGATTCTTGGCAGAAGAACCAAAAACATTTCTATGCAGACACTCAAAAGCCAAAAGATGGCTTTCAGAAATAGTTGAATCTTCTTCTAAAGATTTTACCCTCATCACCTCACTCAGTCCTCACAACTCAGTAAGATGAAAGCTCTCTGACCTGCAATTTCAGAAGAAGTTAGAGAGATTCGGTCACTGTTCTAAGTCATACAACTAAGACAGCTAAGACAGAAGCAGATGTACCTGACCCAAGGCCCGGGTCCACCATCATCAGGCCGACATGGCTTAAGGGTCCCAGCTGCCTCGGGAGGGAGATTCCAGGATCAGATGCCACTACTGCACTAGGCAGGAAAAGGAGCCCTGGCTTGGACACTCAGTCTGTGGACTTTCACCAGAACCCTTGCTGCATCACTGCGGCCGCTGCCTTCTGTGGAACGTGGTGTCTCCAGGTTTGAGGTCTCTCTAGTTCAGTCTCTTGGAGATAGGATGTTTATCTGCTCTCTGAAGAGGTGTGCTTGCTTCACTGTGGGGAAAGGGAGGAAACTGGGGGGGGGGGGGATTCTAATTGCTTCACAGGGAGACTCAACCAATCTTTCTGGTTGCCGCCTACACCTCCAGGAGATTACGGGTAACTCCAATTCCTGAGGCCTCCCAGGGGTGTGGCTTGATTCCGCCAGCACCTGGGGTCCTTCCTGGCCAGCTTAGGTTGTAGCTTTCTCTCGTCTGCAAAATCAGTGACCGCTATTCATCCGATTGAGAGCTTCCCCAGTGTGGGTGCTTACAGTGAGAATGCTCCCCTGTTCTCTCTGTTCTGGTAGATCTCTGTCTTTTTTATTCCTTTATTATCAATTTGATGCTATTTTTTGAGGAAGTAGCAATGAACATATTTGTTCAATCCACCATGTTTCACCGGCTCTTCTAAAACAGACAGTTCTTCATGGACAAGAATCATTTGTGCTTAAGCCCATATGTGAGCTAAGAGTTTTATACAAAGTCTACTTTCGCTCCACAAAATATTAAAACTTGCAAGCTCTAATGGTAAACAGGTGATCTGTGTCCTCACTGTGCAAATAAGGCCACCTGCAATTACATGGTCCCTTTTCAAACACAGAGAAAGAAGATTGAGAAAACCCAATCCCAGCCATCTTCACTGTACCTGCCTCCAGTCACAAGGTCATCGTTAGCAGCATGAGCTACATCTTTTTTCACAAAGTTCAGCCACTATTTTAGGGTGAGACTATGAAATGGTACAGCCTACTAAATGCCATTGCCAGAGTTCTGGACACTTTGTAACTTCTAAATTTTGGAACTGTAAATTAGAAGAATAATATATCACTTGTAAAAGGAATGGATGGAATTTCTTTCCTTAAATACCAAAGCTAAGTTAACCAAGCCAATTGCCTGGGTTGTGTTCCTGTAACCCAGAGGGACAATGTAGCTGATTTGGGACATTCACTGGCAGTCGCTTCACTTGACCCATCCCTGGCATGAGCAGTAAGACAATGGGCAAGAAGAGGCTCAACGATGGTCACAAGCCAGACACCCTGGCTTTCCCCCCATACCCACAGGAAAATAAAACAACTAAAGCAATTTCACAAGCCACTATGTTCATTGCTCAGTCCCATGGTAGGAGACCCTGTGAGAACCTTGTCCTAAGGATGTCCTGAGACCCTCTTTGTCAACTTACCATGTCACAATTCTTCCTTCATTTGAAATTATAAGGTCTATGTCATTCTATTTCCTAAAGAAAATCTATATAAATTACAATAAAGAATAGGAATAAAATGTGAAGACATTCTGCAAATTTTTAACCACAGTCTCTCTCATCCTAAGATATTACACATGCTTGCTACTTTGCAATATTTTCACTAGAGAGTAGAAAAAGCCCACCTCTTTTCTTGTCACATAGAAAGAAGGAAGAGTCCCAGTGGAATTTTCATCAACATCAGTCATCTTAGATAAAAAAGAAGTGAGTAAAGATGCTCCATAACATACTTCATTAGGAATCTGCAAAATAAGGCAACGATAGGTTACTACTGTACGCCTATTAAAACCAGACTAAAATACCAAATACTGGCAAAGGTTCAGTGTAATAAAGAACTCTGATTCATTGCCAGGGGGAATACAAAATGGTATGGCTCCTTTGGAAGACAGTTTGCAGTTTCTGACAGAGATTAACATGCTCTTTCTATGTGATCCAGCCATCATGCTCCTTGGTATTTACTCAAATGAACCAAAAACCAGTGTTCACATAAAACCCTGCAACAGACATTTATAGCAACTTTATTCATAATTGCCAAAACTTGGAGCGATCAAGGTACCCTTCAGTAAATGAATGGATAAATTTGGTACATCCAAATAATGGGATATTATTCAAAACTGAAAGAAATGAGCTATCAAGCCTTGAAAAGACATGGAGGAAACTTAAATTGCTAATGATCATATATACTATGTGACTCCAACAACATGTATATGACATTTCTGGAAAAGGCAAAATGACAAGAACAGTAAAAAGATCAGTGTTTTCCAGGGCTTGGGGTGTGGGAGGGATAAATAGGCAGAATACAGAGAATTGTTCGAGGCAGTGAAGCCACTTAATATGATACCACAATAGTGGATACACGTCATATATTTGTCCAAACCCACAGAGCGTACACCAGTGGGCCTGAGCCGCGGTGTAAACTAAGGAATTAGAATGATAACAATGTGTCAATGTAGGTTCCTTGGTTCTAACAAATGTACCATCGTTAATGGTTACAAGGCATTGATAATGGGGGATCCCATGGGAACCTCTGTACTTTTTGTTCAGTTTTGCTGTGAAACTGAATCTGTTCTAAAAAACAAAGTCTATTTAAGAATAAATAAATAAATAAGTTCATCTCATCATGGGGAAGCAGTGATCCGTTTCTATCCATAGGACTTGATCTCTGGAGCTCTGTCTCCTTTTCCTTCCCCTCTCCTGGGGAGGGAGGTCATCACTGTGCACACTTTTTAAAAGCGAAGAAAAGAGAAAGGAAGAAGGGAAGGAAAGGGAGGAGGAAGGGAGAAGAAACCTTATTCACAGACAGCTGAGAAACCAGGAAGGGCTGATAACTGATTTTTGTTATTGTTTATCCTTGAACAACACGTGCTTAGCCGTGGAAGCCACTAACTTATGGATTTTTTTCAGTAACGGTTATACCAAGTGAGCCTCCCTTCTACCCCCAACACCTCGGCCACACCTGAAGTGATGAGAATAGCCCCTCTAATTCCTCCTTCTCAGCCTGCGAACTTCTAGACTAGAGGATAAAGGCCTTTATGATGACCCACTTCCACTTAATGAATGAATGAATGAGCAATAAACCTACAAATCTGTTCACATCCCTAACGACAAATGAAATGGTCAAATGTAATAGGACAGCCATCATGTCATCAACACTTCAGAGGTGTGTTTTCTCCCTATTCTGTCAACGCTCTCTGCCACAGGCACCATAAAGAAGCATCACCCAGACTCCAAAAATCCTCGCAAAGCCATTTACTGATGCCTCTTAAAACTCTCCAAAGGGGGTCTTCACGTTAATAAATAAGGAGGAGAACTCCTAAAACCCATGTCCCTGTTTCTTCTCTGGGTGACATGACACTGCCTGGTGTCACCCCAGCCTCTCTCCTCCCTGTCCCCCTCCTCCCCTCTCACTCTTCCTCTTCTTCTGGTTTTCCTGATCTTCTCTCTTGACAGAGCAGTGACCTCATACTCTTGTAAATTACTGTAGAGCATTCAATTCACCCTCTTATTGGTGTCACCAGCATCCTAGATTTGTCCCCTCACCCCTTCTCTGATCAGCTGAAGAGGTTCAGAGGTTTGTAAGAAAGAACATTCCCAAAGGCAACACAGGCACAGGCGCTCCGAATTCTTTGAAATGAGTAGTTCATCCCTGTGGCTGGTCAAAACAAGACGAGACAAAATGAGACTCATTTTCAGGCCCTGGCCCTTTCTGGAGGTTTCCTGACCTTTCTCCCATCCACCCTCCTGACCTCCAGGCTTCTCTTCCCATGTCAGCTTCACCAGCTGTGCTCGTTAGGATGCCTCTGCAGTCCCTCCCAGTCGGTTCCATTGTGCGAGTTTCTTCCCTCTGGGAGACCAGAAGGTCCTTGAGGGCAAGGGTTGCTTCTCAGGTTGCGTACATCTTGCTTTTGCGTTTTAATATCTTTTGCTTTTTCCTGTCTTCCAATTCCTTCCACAGTGACTCTCCACACACAGTCTCTGACCCACAATGGTTCTACTTAACTTGATTTCTCAGCTTTCCAGTGGTGGGAAAGTGATATGCTCACAGTAGAAACCCTGCTTCACTTCACGCACCCACACGACCCTGCTTGTTTTCACTTTCAGTATTCAATAAATTTGCATGAGAAATTATTATAAAATAGGCTTTGTGTTAGATGATTTTGCCCAACTGCGAGCTAATGTAAGTGTTCTGGGCATGTGCAAAACAGGCTAGGCTAAGCTATGATGTCCAGTGGGGTAGGTGTAGTGAATGCACTTTTTGCTTAGATTTCCATCTTACAACGGGTTTATTGGGACATAACCTCGGTTGAAAATTGAGGAGCGTCTGTATTTGCAGATTAGGGGCTGGATAAATATTTGCTAATTTCCAAAAGAGCTTCAGGTAACACTTCTGCCTTTCTTTTCCAAAAAGAGTCTGCCTGGGGAGTAAAAAGCCAACCAAGTCATCTCTGAATACAAAGGATAACTGTGCATGTAAATATATGATAGGAATAGTCATTCAGACATGAAATTGATCCTGGAGGACTCATAAAATAAACTGTAGGCGATCTGAACATCCCCTGTGGATTAGCAGCCAATTAATTCTACTGACACCGTACAAGGAATGGTTTATATTAGAGCAGGTTGTGAAAGGAAGCTATGGTAAGTCATCTCCCATTATCTGCCTTCCTAATGCGAGAAGAGTGTCTGGCTACCAGGCCAGATTTGGAACCATGACTGTGCCCTGTTGTCACCGGATAAACCCCAGCTGGACAGGATGATGCCTGAGGAGTCCGGAGTCAGAGAATTTGTCTTTTCCCTCTGGGCCCCAAAATACCTGAGAAAGAGCTACCGCGGGAGGAGGACGAGGAGGAGGAGGCAACCAGTATGGCCTACAGGAAGAACTTAGCAGGGGTTTCAGGCTCATTAGTACGGAATGGTGCAAAACAGTCAAATGCAAGAAAGTAGGTCAGTGAGAAAGAAAAGGGAGTCTCCCAGAGAAAATCCCACATGCTCTTTGCCCTGACGCAGTGATTCCTGCGAGTGGAAGGGAAGTGCAGAGCTGTTGCTGTTGCTGTTTCACCACACACATGCTCTGAAACGCAAATCGGCAGCAATCGCCTGGCGGGCGGCAAGAGGCCCCAACTCTCAGCCTTGGAGCCCTGTCAAGCGCAGTTCACGGAGCAGAATGAATGCTGTAAACGGGAGGCAAAGTCCGCTTACGAGCAGCTCTCTGATGGGCAATTACCCCTTCTCTTTGTTTTCATTGCTTTCTCCCCCCCCCCCCCCCCATGAAGGTATAGTGGGCACAGAGGATATGGAGGAGACTGCAGTTTTATTTAGTCTGGCTAAGAAGGCAGCTTTTATGCCTTTTCTGAGGTGTGTATAATTACAGGTGCAGTTAATGTGCTTAAGAGCTTAGGGGAAGCAATTGTATATGAAAGATAACTTCCTAACAGACAGCTTTATTACAGCCAGCCAGGGGCCCTCAGCTCCGGAATTATGCACACTTCTCCGCACTTCCCATCCCTCCTCTCCTGGCCGTGCCTGGCCCCGGAACGATGCTGTCGGCTGTGGAAATATTTGACTGGGAGTTCAGCTAGGCCCCGAGAACTGTGCTGGCGCATCACGCGTGTCCTCCAACCTCATGGGGCTCACCAAAAAAGAGAAACCCCGAGAACAGCAGGCTGCAGCCGGAAAGCCTCCCAGCCAGCACCTTCCTGGAAGAGACAGCAGGCAGCCACGTGTCAGGGATTAAGGACATAGAGGAGACACGCCATGTGTGAGCCATTTTCAAATGAAGATGAGACTGCAGGCATCGCAGCCACCTTAGATGTGAGCAGCGGCATCAGCAGAGCCGGAGCACATTGACCCAGAGGAGCATCTCCCCGCCCAGGGGCAACTGGGCCACCCGTGGGAAAGAGTCGAGAGCTCATTAAGGAAATGCAACGTGGCTCTGTTCTTTTCCCAGGACTGATACAGGAATCTGGTCAGATGGAAGAAGAAACAAGAAGGCAACGAAGAACCAGGAAGAGGGAAGGGGGGAAATGAGAGTTGAGAACCGACCTACTGACACAGTCTCCTTTCCGGCCATCCCGCCCTCTCTCACACACAGAATGCCGCAGAGGTGTGCCAGACAGCCACATGTCTGGGACAGGACACGGGGACACTGAGAGACACAAAGGTAAACAGAGAAAGGCTCCAAACGCAACTATCTTTTGCCCTTTGAAGACTGAGACGGACTGACTGTGTTTTTTCCCCTACCCGTTGTGTTTTTGTGAATGTATGCACAATTAATATCATCTCTTGGTACTTTACTACATGTTCTGGCTAAAACACGCTGTCCCTGTCTGCACCGGTTGTTAACAGTTACAGAGAAGCAACGGGCCAAGTCCTAGACTAGATGTGGTAGTTTATAGCCCACATTTCCCAGTGTTTTCTCACAGTTACTCTCTTTAACCTTCCAAAGAGGCAGACACAGAGCCTAGCTGTTGACTTATCTTTTGAATCTGTTACCTTGTCACTCCCTTACCCAAGACCCTTTGATGTACCTTTTAACCTGAATCCCTTCTCCAAAACATCCTTGTTTTCACAGAGAATCCAGCAGCATCCTCGTTATACTTTTTCTAGTCCCAAAATATTGTGTTTGTTGAGTGTTGTGGAAAAAAAAGATCTGAGATGATGCTGTGCACTTTACTGAACCCAGTGCTGCAGAGGAACCAAGGACTCTGTCTTTCTGCTTTTCCTTTTGAGCTTGTAGCTTCACCCTCAATCCCACCTCATGGTCCAAAGTGGCTACTGGACCTCAATCATCATGTTGCTCCAAGTAAAACGAGGATTCTGTTATTTAGGAAGAAGAGAAAATTGGATGTTGAGAAGTAAGGGATTAAATCATGTTTTATACAGAGCTTAAATGAAGTATTTTCATTCCTTAGACAAATGTTTGTCTTCTGCAGGGTCCACACCCGCACTCAGGGAGCCCTCCCATCCTGCCCTGACAGATTCCGAGCAGCCTGTCCTGGCGATATGCCAGCAGGCAGGGCAGCCATATCTCACACCTCAGTATTCTCTCAGCAGACACGCCAGGTAGTTCCTGTGTCCCCAAATTCCAGGGGATGTGTGTCAAGCCTTCTGAGTGATTTTCTGGAAGCCCCCCCTCCAACATAACCTGACAAAGTCCCCATGGCAGGAGAGGACACAGCACACATCCCCACTGTGAGCCTGTGGCCTCCACAGTAGCTTTGTACTATATTTTCCAGAATTCTCTTCCAGGTATGATTCTGGGTGAGGCTTGGCCACATAGATATTTTGCACAAGATATAGAAGGCAGAGTGAAGCATTTTATGTCCTGAAGGCAGGCCGCCTGCTGGCTACACTGCTGCCCCACTGCAAAGAGGTGGGGCAGCACCCACACACCACCTCCCAAGTTCCCATAACATCCCGTGGGGGTGCAGCCCCATGTGTGCCCCCAACATCTCCTGTGGGTCACACATGGTGCTGAGCTGCTGCGGATAGTCAGGGGCAGGTTCTCACTTGTTCTCTCAGGTTCCAATTATCCTTATAGGTCCCAGTTCACCTGACAGGTTTCATCTTTTTCTTGCTCTCCTCCACGCCCACCATTCCTCTCTACTCCGGTCTAGCTGACCCTCAGGCCCCATAGCAAATGCAGGGATAGCAGCCTGCCCCAGTGCCCCCCAGCCACCTCCTCCCAACCCTGCAACAAGTCCCTTCTTGTATAAAGGCCATGGTGGCCCCAGTTCTCTGACCAGACACCCCCTGATGAATTCTCCATTCCTCATACAGAGCTTAGCACGTGTGGGCAATGGGCTGGTGCTGGCAGAACCCAGGTCTTCATACCCCCCTTCTCAAGCTCTACCTGGTTGGTTAGTGTTTCACTGCAGAATATGGTTACACAGGACAACTCATGCTTGCTCTCAGCCTTGGGACATCAGCAGAAAGTCTGAGACTGGAAGAATTGTATTTAGCATGCTGCCATATGTGACCACAGAGAGAAGATAGATTAGAGAGACAGACGGATAGGTAGACTAATAGAAAGACGCTTAACAATAAATATGCTAGAGCTGCTCCACCAGACTATCCTAGGAGCACAGGCCATGGAGCTATTTTAAAAGTCAAAGACTATAATAATGAGGCCCATCCCATTGAAATTCCTAGGGCTCAGATGTTATTAATGGAAATACGAGATAACACCACTTTCTGCTAATCCCCCATTATATTGAGTAATATAATAGTGATAGCATTAAATGTCCCAAATACAATTCAACCACACTTTAAATATCATTTTTAATTTAAACAGATGGAGTTCAGACTTTGAATGATTTCTTACCAATATGTTAACTTTTATAGATATTTACTTATTTTTTAAAATTATGATTAATAAACTTAAGAGGCTTTTATAGGTAACAAAATGAATGCTTTTGGAAGGAGAGGATTTTGTTATTTATTTTATATGTCAATTTAATTTTATTTTAAATAAATAAGACTCATAGTATAAGATGGAATATTCTCATTGGGAAATGGAATAAGAATTTAAAACTTATCTTTAAAAAAGCATGTACCCAATAGAACTACAATTCCCAACTGTATTTTATGGAATGGAATGATAATGAATGTTACTCAAATTAAGAAAGAATATTTCTTTGGTCAAATAGATTTGGGACATATTAGCTTAAGAGAAAATCCAAATAGATTTCTTGACCTCAAGAATATTCAATGAGTTTTGTGAGCTGGCATGCTTACAAGAGGAGAGGTATAAGAGGAAGCAGGATTGAGCTGGGCACAGTGGCTCTCGCCTGTAATCCTAGCACTCTGGGCGGCTGAGGCAGGTGGATTGCTTGAGCTCAGGAGTTGGAGACCAGACTGAGCAAGAGTGAGACCCCCATCTCTACTAAAAATAGAAAAACTGAGGCAAGAGGATCACTTGAACCTGAGAGCTTGAGGTTACTGTGAGCTATGATGCCCCAGTACTCTACTCAGGGTGCCAGAGTGAGACTCTGTCTCAAACAAAAAGAAAGAAAAGAAAAGAAAGAAGAGAAGAGAAAAGTTAATCAGGCATTGTAGTGGACATCTATAATCCCAGCTACTCAGGAGGCTGAGGTAGGAGGATTACTTGAGCCCAGGAGTTTGAGATTGCTGTGAGCTGGGCTAACTCCACAGCACTCTAGCCCTCTAGCCTACATAACAAGTGAAACTATTTCAAAAAAAGAAAAAGGAAGAGGAAGAGGAGGGGAGAGGGATTTTCCAAATTTATGTGCCAATGGAAAACTTTTTGGTAAAACATTTTGAGGAACTAGTGTACTAAGGAATACACTTCAAGAAAATATCCTAGAAAGCCACATTATGTCTCAAAACAAATTTAAAATCAATAATGAACAACTTTTAAATATATATTGTATATTGAGTATATATAATATATACATATTAAACATATATACTTTTAAAAGTATAAATTATATATTATGCATGTCATATTTACATATGATTTATATGAGCTATATATAATCTAGTAACTATATATTGTATATATAGTATTTAACAAATATTATTTATATTATCATTATATTATATATTATAAATATATTATTACATCATATATGAAATAATATATATAATTTATATATAACATATATTATAATAATGTATATTAAATACTACATATTTATATACCATATATATTTACTAGGATATATAATATATATTTTATATATATTAAATACTATATATTATAAATACACACAAATTTTGAGTTATATACTGGCTACATGTCTTGACTTTCTTGTATTGAAATCAACATAATATCTTCATGTTTTATCATAATGTCTTCATATTATTACTCCAATACCCATGATGTCAATAGTACTAACGCATATTCTAACATCAAACATAAATAACAAATTTAAGGAATTTCACTTTTAATAGCAATGTGTTGTACAGAGTTGACTGCCAATGATGTGAATTTACATTTTACTTACCAAATTATTTCTCTCTAGCCTACATGACACTAGAAATCCAGGAGTTCAGTGCTAACATGGAAGAAATGATCATGATAATTCAAGCTATTAAGCAGAATAAATAACCTGAAAATCCTCCCACTAAAAATATGCCCTAAAATGTGGATAAAGTACCTTCTGTATTCACAGTTTCTCCATTTACAGATTCAGCTAACTGGAGATTGAAAATACACAGAAAAAATAAAAAATAATGAACTACAATTAAAAAGTAATATAAATTTTAAATAGCAATACATAGTACTTATATTATAGTAGGTATTATAAGTAATCTAGAGATTATTTAAAGTCTATGGGAGGAGGTGCATAGGTTATATGCAAATAATACAGCATTTTACATAAGGAACTTAAGCATTCAGGTTTTGGTATCCTCAAGAGTCCTAGAAGCTATCCCTGAAGATCCCAAGAAACAACTGTATAGAAAATATCCTGTAAAATTCATAACAAAATGTATAATAAAATAAAGGAATTCCCCAAGGGGTGAAAATGAACTGAGAATTACAAATTAGAAAGTTAAGGCTATGTTGGAGCAGGAGTAGCTCCAATCAAACCAAGAAGGTTGGGTTTTTGTGTCTCACAGATGCAATAAGATCCTCCCCCAGCAAGACTGGCAGTGAGAACTGGATCCCCTGATGAAGGCAGGAACCTCAGATGGTTACTTTCTCATGAAAGGATAATTTTTTTTTAAATATCCATCTGCTGGCTCAGAGAAACATAAAGGAAGTTTTTTTCATTAACTAAGCTTTGGCTGGAAATAGACTATCCATACAATTTGCAACAATGAACCTGCCCTCACTCCAGTTTTTGGCTTAAATTTGTAGGTTTACATGATCCAGACACCTCCTTGCCAGCAAATTAAAATAAAAATGTTTCCAAAATGCTAATATTTTTAAGGTGTTTTACAGAAGGAAACTCAAATGTACTCCAGAGTGGGAGTTGTGTCACAGACCCATTCTGCAGAGAAATTCACAAAGATAAGTCCCACCAAAGATATGCTCATAACTTAGAATTTTAAGATACATGAGGAAATAATCCATCATGTGACATGAGGGTCAACAAGCTCCCCAAACAGATAATTAAACCCCCCAAAACTATAATGATAGCACAATTAGAGATTCTATGAATGAGTATATTTTAAATCATGTGTCACAAGAGAAAAAAACAAAGAAATAAGAATAAGAGAGTATGAAAAATAACAGACATATGAAAAAACTATCCAAATAGAGCTCCTAGGAATGAAAAATTCAATGGATATAATGATTAGATAGGAAATTAGACACAACTGAAGAAGGAAATTGGTAAATTGGAAGATATTTCAGTGAAAATTACCCAGAATGAATAAGAAAGAGATTATTAAAAATTGAAAATGTTTTAATAATTGTTAAAAATTGAAAATGTTTCAATTGTTAAAAATTGAAATGTTTTAAAAGAATTCTCAAGGATAAAATGACAGGACCCAACACATTTCTAAAAGAAGATCCAGAGAGAGAAAACAGAAAGGAGAAGAGGCAGTATTTCTAGAATTGAAGAAAGACAGGAAGAGTATAGTTAAAGAATTGTTTCAAATATCAAACATAGTAAATAAAAATAAATCCACACTTAACATATTGTAGAGGAAAACTGCAAAATACCACAGACAAGGGAAAATTTTTATAGAAGCATAGAGAAAACACAGATTGCTCACAAAGGAACAACAATCACATCAACAACAGGCTTTCTAACTATAATAATAAGACCCAGAAAACAATAGAAAACACTTTCAAAGTGGTAAAAGGTGAAAAAAAAGTCCTCTTAGAGTTCTAAACGCAGCTTAACTATAATTAAAGAATAAGGACAAAAGACATTTTCAGACAAACTAAGACAGAAGACAGCTTTTTACTAACAAAACTTCACTTTAAAAAATACACCTATTACTGCAGCAAGGAAAAAAAATTAAACGAAGAAGAAAATATTGAGATGCAAGGAAGTTAAACAAAGATGGCCAGGCCCTGTGGCTCACGCCTGTAATCCCAGCACTCTGAGAGGCTGAGGCAGGACTGCCTGAGCTCAGGAATTCGAAACCACCCTGGGCAAGAGCGAGACCCCATCTCTACTAAATACAGGAAAACCAGCCAGGTGTCGTGGTGTGCACCTGTAGTCCCAGCTACTCAGGAGGCTGAGGCAAGAGGATTGCTTAAGCCCAGGTATTTGAGGTTGCTGTGAGCCATGACACCAGGGCACTCTATTCAGGGTGACAGAGAAAAGAAAGAAAGAAAGAAGGGAGGGAGGGAAGGAGATTGTATTGGTAAATATGGGTGTATTTCCTTTTTAAAAAGCTTTGGACATGTGGCACCCATAGTTCAGTGGGTAGGGTGCTGGCCACATACCTAGCTGGTGGGTTCGAACCATACCAGGCTAGTGGGTTCAAACCCAGCCCAGGCCTGCTAAACAACAATGACAACTGCAACAACAACAAAAATAGCTAGGCCTTGTGCCAGGCACCTGTAGTCACAGTTACTTGAGAGGCTGAGGCAAGAGAAAGGCTTAAGCCCAAGAGTTGGAGGTTGCTGTGAGCTGTAACGCCACAGCACTCTACCAATGGTGACATAATGAGACTATCTTTAAAAAAAGCTTTGGGTAGTATAAAGCAATGGTAATAAAGGCATATGGGGTGAAAAGAAGCAAAACTAAAATACTAGGCATAAATATCACGAAAGATGGGAAGGGTGGTTAAAGTTAAACCATTCTAAGGTATTAGTCAGGAAGTACGTAAAAAATGTTTAACTTGACACTAATATGAAATATTCTGTTACACTTTCAGGGTAACCAGCAAAAAACTAGGAGTAATATGCATAACTTCTAATGAAAATGAAGCATAGGGAGGAAAAAAATAAAAAAAACTAATAAAGTGGAGGATTCTTAAAGCAAAGAAAAGGCAGGGCAAGTTAATAGGAAAAGCAAATCTGTAATCATAATAAATGCATATCTACGAAGTAAAAGAAAAATTCTCAGATTAGTTTTTAAAAATCAAAATCTGGCTATAAGTCTTGATCAAAGATATTCTTTAAAGCTAATATTAAAGAAAGCATATAAATAAAGACATGGAGAAAATGCATGCCAAACAACATAACCAAATGAAGGCCGGCTTTGCTACATAAAACAAGACGTCACAGCAAGAAGTTTAAACAGGGAAAACGGGTTCACTGCATAATGAGGAAAAAAGGAGAAAGGGAGCTGGAATCCAACACCTTTGTGTTTTGTTATTGTTTCTTTTAACCAAGTTCATAAATCATTTATTTAGTCATTTTTCTCCTAAAGTGTGTAGTATAGCAACCTAGGATTGACCAGCTCACATGATCAAAAGGAGGCAAAGGTAGGGGGTCTCCAGCCTGTTACACTTCTGCTACCACAGCCATAGGTCATGCAGACACCGTGCTGCTGGGGCGTGCAGCCCCCTACACCGGGCTGCTCAGGGGACATCACAAGCACATTGGTCCTGACACATTACTATATCACTGCAAGGAGACAACATGCTAATTCCTGGTGGGAAAGTTAAAGCCCAGTGAAAGGACTTAACTCACCACTCAGAATCCCCAGACAGAATCCTGAGCTCCCAACCCACAGCCCGACACTTGGAACCGGTGTGGTGATTATTCACTTATTAAGGTCAAAATCAGGAGAACAGAACCAGGAGAAAGCAACAGTAAAATTTATTTTCTTGGTTCAGAGCCTGTAGGTCAGTGGTTAGAGCACTGGCCACATACACCTGGGCCGTAGAGTTTGAACCCGTCCCAGACCAGCTAAACAATAATGACAATTGCAACCAAAAAATAACCAGGTGTCATGGCCGGTGCTTGTAGTCCCAGCTATTTGGGAGGCAGAGGCGAGATAATCACTTAAGCCCAAGAGTTTGAGGTTGCTGTGAGCCGAGACACTATGGCACTCTATGGAGGGTGACATAGTGAGACTCTGTCTCAAAAAAAAAAAATTTTTTTTCCTTAGAAGTGTCTGGTAGGTGATCTGGGGCAGTCCTATGGGGACCTGAGCAATGACAGTCTCGTTTCTTCTCGTGCCTTTTCTACTGACAAGCTTTGGCCACACCTCTGTGCCATGTCAGCCAGAACTTGGGCCTTGGGTCATTGGTCACAGAAGTCCCTTCAAGTGGTTTGCTTGCATGCCATATCTTTTTGACTGACCAAGAGGGTTGGAGGAAGCTCAGTGGGAAAAGAGAAACGGTGCTTACTGGGAATTCACTGGGGCTTTTGGGAGCCTGCTGCACTGTAGTGTGAAACCTGATCTCACACACACCCATGTGGAGCCTCCCAGGGAGGTTCTGTTACCAACAACAGCAGAAAGGCTGCCCACTGGAACCACTGCTTCCCTGAAAGCTCCCCTGAAGCTCCCCTCCCCAGCTCTGCCTGGGGCCCCTGAGGTCAGTGATCAAACCAGCCTATGGTGCATACTGCAAGGATACATGTCAAATCTATTAAGTGTAGAGTATAAATGTCTTAACACAATAATTAAGTGAGGTGAAGGCTATGTTAACAAGTTTGATGTATGCATTCCAAATTGTATATAAAATTAGCACATTGTACCCCATAAATGCATTAATGTATATAGTTATGAATTAATTTTAAAAAAACAAAAAAACAAAAAAAAACAGCCCTGAGCAGGGGCTCAATTGAAGTGCCATTTGTCTTTGCTTGAAAAATACTCTCTTCAGAGTTGGCAATTTTGACCACACCTTTGTTTCTACTGTTCTATTTCTAGAATATGTCATTGTGAGAGTTTTTTCCCTCACACATAAATGGAGCAAACTTGACATAGCATCATACTGAATAAAGTCTATTGACCTTTCTTTTTTGTCTAAGAGCAAGCATGCGTCTTGCAAACCTCCTTTCTGCCCAGAAGAGTTGGTAAAAGGGCCCAGAGACTCTTCCACACTGCGGTCCCTCCATACCTTCAGCTGTGGGAGCTTGGGGAAGTTACTCCACTTATGTAAACCTGCTTCCCCTTCTGCAATATGAGGATGATGATACTACCCATGTCAGCCCTGTGAGGATTGCATGAGAAAATGTGACTGTCTGGCACCCACCACAGTAACAAGCATTTCAAACAAAGAATCACCAACAAATGCTAAAACGAGTGGATGAGGAAAGTAGGTTGAGAAAGGAGGGCAGGAAGCAGAATATTTACACAAAGAACCTCCCCAAGAGATATCAGTTAATTATGAAGGGAAAAATAGTAACTTTACAAAGAAGAAAATAGCAACACATCACCTCGTCAAGGAGTCTGTGTTAGTAGCACCCACAGTGACGGAGGAGGCACACTGTGGTCCTCCCAGCAAACAGTGCTGAGGACAACAGTGCTTTGGCCACCCCTGCCAAAGTGCTGTAACCTCAATCTAATCATGTGTCAACACCAGACAAATGCAAATCAAGAAAAATCCTGCAAAATAACTGGCCTGTATTCAAATGTCCAAGTTGTAGTGGTAGGCAGAATAACGGCTCCCCAAATACCTGGACCTTGTGCATAGGTTGCCATGAGTGGCGACGGGATCTTTGCAGGTGGGGAGGTGACCCAGGATTATCTGTGCAGATCAGTCTAACCACGTGAGGCCTTAAAGGTGAGAGCCCACTTTCCCAACTGTCATCGGAGATGTGATGATGAAAGAAAGGCTTCAGAGAGATGTGACCCCAGGAGAGGGACTCAACCAACCACTGCTGGGTTTGTAGAGGGAGGAAGGCGCCACAGGTCGTGGGATGCAGGTGCCCTCTCATGCTGGAAAAGATAGGGAACCAGATTCCCTCCAGAGCCTGCAGAAGGAAACCCAACGCAGCCTTACTCACACCTTGATTTTAGCCCAGAGAGAGCATGGTAGACTTCTGACCTGTAGGGCTGTAAGGTGACAAACTTGTGTTGCTAAAGCCACCAATTTTGTGGTAAGTGATAGGACTGAATGTAGGGACCCACCCAAAAATAACTGTCAGGCCCAAGAAAGAACAAGTGCATGAAAGTCCCTCCCAGCAAGGCATGAGTGTGCCATTCCCTACCCCACCAACTCTTATATTCCCACCCACCTTGACCATGGCTGACCGTCCTGCCCAAGAAGGTGTGAGTGTGCCATTCTCTACTCCACCAACTCTTATATTCTCACCCACCTTGACCATGGCTGACCGTCCTGCCCAAGAAGGCATGAGCGTGCCATTCCCTACCCCCCCCCCCCCACCTCTTATATTCCCACCCACCTTGACCAAGGCTGACCGTCCTGCCCAGGAAGGAATGAGCATGCCATTCCCTACTCCCCCACCTCTTATATTCCCACCCGCCTTAACCCACACGCTGACTTCTTTTCTGAACTCAGCCCACTCACACCAAGGCCACATTGCCCACACAGAACCTGGACTCTGCTTCCTTTCGTTCATGTCTCGGAATAACCTCACGTTTTCTGTTCTTAACCTCTCAGTAAGTGGTTACAGCAGCAATAGAAAACCAATACAGTCATGGAAAGCAAAGAAGGAATGAGAATGGTGGCAGATTAAAAGCAGCTAAAGAAGAGTGACAACTAGGGAGGTGACAGGAGGTGTGATCCTGGCTTGGGATGTGAGTAGGGCAATCGGGGAACTCTGCAGCCCTGGGATACTATCAACATGAATGTTCTGATCCGGGTCATTGTGCTTGTCATGGAAGAGAATAACCTTGTTTTAGGAAATTCAGGCTGAGGTGTTTAGAAGTAAAGGAACACTGTGTCTTCAAGTTTTTAAATGTTTCAGAAAAATTTACACATACGTTACGTAAAGTAGGTAGAACAGTGCTGAGCATGTAATAAGATCAATGGTAGAACAGTGCTGAGCATGTAATAAGATCAATGCAAACTGGGCTGCCACACAGTGGGTTCTGAGAGGACGCCCAGCACCTGCAAATTACTCCAGCTTGCTGTTTTGGGTTTATCACCCTCACTTAGGGTTTATTTACTGCCTCAATTTACTGAGGCTTATCCTTTATTTAGCTTGGTATGCCTGTAAGTCTGTAAGATCTTTTATTAAGAGCAGATACCTATGACAAGAGAGAGAAAGACGGTGCAAAGGAACCTTTGTAAGGGGTACATCTCACTCCAAAGAAGAGAGTAACACTGAAAAGGTAGGTGCCAGGGGCTATGGTTTGGCTGTGGATTATTTGGCCCCGCCAAGTCTCATCACGAAAGTTGATCGCCAAGGTTGGGGGGACTCGTGGGAGGGTCTTGGGGTGGATCCCACATGGATGGTTGGGAACCATTCTTGCAGGGGAGAGTGAGTTCTCATGCTTAGTTCCCATGAGAACTGGTTGTTGAAAAGAGCTGGGGACCTCCTCTGCCCTCTCTCTTCTTCTCTCACCACACAACCCTACACCCTTCGCCTCCTGGAAGAAGCCTGAAACGCTTGTGAGAAGCACATGCCAGCACCATGCTTCTTGTACAGCCTGCAGGACTGTGAGTCAAAGAAACCTCTTTCCTTAACAAATTACCCAGCCTCAGGAATTCCCTTACAGCAGTGGTTCTCAACCTTCCTAAGGCTGCAGATGTATTTTCATTGTTACAAAGGGGTCATGACCCACAGGTTGAGAACCACTGCTTTACAGCAACACAAACAGACTAAGAGACCAGAATAAAAGATAAACTGATTACTAAAATCAATTCTATTTTATTCTCTCCGGGATAATGTAAAGTTACAAAGGAACAAATATAAGACTGATATCAGACTTCTCAGTAGCAATGTTGAATTCAAGAAGACAGTGGAGTAATACATTTCAAGTACTGAAAGAAAAGAACTTTTAACCTATTATCTGAATTGCCATTCAAATGCAAAGGTATAATAATAATATTCCTAGAAATACATGGCCTCCAAGGTTTGTGACAAAAATACCCATATTGAAAACATTTGGGGGAAAAAAACTTAAATACGAAAAGAAGTAAGATCAAGAGAGGCTGAAATAAGTAAGGAGAGGAAAAGTAATCAAAGTTTATTGTTGTCTTAATTTTTTTTAATTACATAAAATCTAGGCCTATGGAAACAAAAGGAGAAAGTATACCCATTAAAAAAAATAAAATCTTAGCCAATATCTTCCCAGTGGTCTTTTAGAACAAGAATATGGAAATTAATTAGCTTAATAAACCTATGAAGACAGACACCCACGAGCATAATCTTAAGTTAAAGGCAAACACCAGAAGAACAAAAACAGAATGTAAAATTGTTGAGGAGCAGAGGAAATTTCAATTCATCCAATGGAAAATAGGAAGAGAAAAATATCAGATAACATATGGAAAATATAAGATAGCAAAAATAAATCTTATTATATCTTATATCTTATTAAATCTTATTATATGATAGCAGAAATAAATTTTATTATACTAGTAACTATATTAAGTCTGAATGAGTTAAACTACTGAATGAGAAAGATAGAGACTTACTGTTGCCTGTAATCACAGGCTTAAACAAAAAAATCACAGAAAGTGAGAGTAAAAATTATATATGTGGTATGTACAATTTATATACATATAGAATATATATATGATAGGGATGATAGATATACCATCTTATTGTTGCCTAAAGTGACATGCTTAAAACAAAAAGTCACAGTGTTTGGTAGTAAAATTATATTTATATATATATAAATGTGTGTGCTTATATATATGCATGTGTGTATATGTGTGTGTGTGTGTGTGTGTGTGTGTGTGTGTATTCACTAGTTTAAACATTTGGTCCGTCTTTCCAAAACTTCTACTTCAGAGGATATATGAGGCCCAGTTATTTGAGGCATTCTATTTTTCAGGTATCAAGTTACCTTGAATTATGAGTACACATTTCCTGGAACTATCAGTTCCTCAGGGTGGGGATTTATGGGGGGAGGCAAGTCAGGGGGTGCTGTGGCCAAAGGCACCTCTGGTCCAGGTAGACCTTAGCACATCCCCATGGGAAAGCCCCAGACACCCAAAGATGTCACTCAGATCCCTGTATCCTGTCAGCCCCTGGCAACCCCTCAGGACTTCACCTGCCAACATCAGGGAGAGGCCATGTGGGAAGAGCAGTCCCCCAAGGTGTCTTTCACCAGCCCCGCAATAGAATTACCAGGGGAGCTTTGAAGACCAGAAATCAAATTAGTTCATGGGTCCAGGTTGGGGCCTGGGAGATGAATTCAGAAAGCTCTCCGGGTAATTCTAAAAGGCAATCAAGGCTGAAAGTCATCTCCATGGGTCATAACACACTAGCGCTGAGAATAGGAGAGATGAGGGCCCAATTCCTTGCCCCAACAGAGCTCGAGCTCTGCCCTGCCCACATCTACATCAACTGTCTGGACTGGTTTTCAGTTAAGGGACTGATCACAGTTGTCCCAAAGTACACTGGGGAAAGAGTCATTCATCCTCTCCTCTCACTGAAGTCCCACCATGCCCGTCCCAGCTAAGACCACACACACACACACACACAAATGGTCTCCCAGGGTTTTCTCTTGGTTCTGTTTTTATTGTTGTTTTTGTTTAGTGCCTAAATTTCATGTTCTACTCGAATTTCTACAGTTCTTGCATTGATTTTGAGGAAAGGAGCCCGTAGCCCATGTTTATTTGCCATTTGGCAAAATCCCCCAAACCTAAAGACCAAAAGGTTATTTGCATGTGTGTTCCCTGCCCCCCACGGGAGACATGAACCCACAGGAAGCCGAGAGAAACAGCCAGAAAGCCGAGATCTGAGCAATAATTGCCCTGGCAGACCTGAAAAAGCCAACTGTCTGATGCTTCCCCAAAAGTTAAACAAGGAACTCCAGATGAATCAGCAATTCTGCTGCTAGGAACACACCCTTAAAGAAGTGAAAGCAGGACTTTCGGATACTTAGATGCCAATGTTTATAGCAGCGTCGTTCCCAACAACAAACAGGTGGAAACAACCCAAATGTCCACAACGGAAGAATAAATAAATGCAGTGTGCACATGCAATGGGATATTATTCATAAAAGGAGTGGAGTTTGTACATGCTACAACACGGCTGAGCCTTGAAAACATCACACTACATGAAATAAGCCAGACACAGAAGGAAAAATAGTGAACTGTCCCTGGAGAGAGGAACCTAGAATAGGCAAATTCCTGGAGACAGGGCTGCAGGGAAGCAGGAGACAGAGTTAGTGTTTAATGGATACAGAATTTCTGTTTGGAACAATGAAGAAATTCTGGAAGTAGTGGTGATGGCTACACAACGTTGTGAGTGTACATAATGTTCACTCTTAAAATAGCTAAAATGAAAAATTTTATGTTTATTCTACCACAAACTAAATGGATAAAATAGTAACAGCAAAAATGAAAAACTCAGTAGAGGGTGGATCTCCAAGAAAACAACAAAAGAGCAAAGAGACAAAAAATAAGAAAAATGAGCATCACCACAGGTCACTATCTGCACTGGTCAGTGTTCCCTAGAAAATCAGAACCAATAGGACAGATTTAAATAAACACAAAAAGATACTTATTATGGGAATTGGCTCAGGAGACCATGGATATTGAGAAGTCCCAGGACATGCTGCAACCATGTGGTGTGATTCTGAGTGTGAAGGTCTATTGGCCTGGTGGCTCCAGGAGCTCCAGTGTACAAGGGCAGGAGAAGTGAATGTCCCAGCTCAAGAAGAAAGTGAGAATTTGACTTCCTCGCCATTTTGCCCTATCTTGGCCTGACACAGATGGGGGGAAGCCCACCCACCCTGAAGGAGGTGCGTCTTCTTCACTCAGTCTACTGATCCAAATACTGATCCAAACCTCTTCCAGAAACACCCTCACAGACATTCCCAGAAATAATGTTTACCAGCTATCTGGCCATCCCTTAACCTAGTCAAGTTGACACGTAAAATTAACCATCACAATCCCCAAATAAAAGGAGTTCCAGAATAAAGAGAATAAGGAGGGGGCAGCTTCTGTGGCTCAAGGAGTAGGGCGCTGGCCCCATATACTGGAGGTGGTGGGTTCAAACCCAGCCCCGGCCAAAAAAAAAAAAAGAAAGAAAGAAAAAGAGAATAAGGAAAATGGTATGGGAGTGGATTTTCAATTTAATCGGTCTAGAAAATCTCCCTAACTTGAAGGACATAAATGTTCATACTGAACGAATTCACCCGTTACCTAGCCCACCACCTGTACCTGGATTCATGCAGTGGGCTGTGCTGGGTACCTTTCCTGAAGCTTATCCTTGGCAAATGTGAGATCCCATTTCACATTTGGGATCAAGGACCACAAGACCTGGGGATTGAATCTGCATGGACTCACCAAGAATGGTGAGAGCAGTGCCAAGGAGGAGAGAGGATCCTGGAATTTGATGACCTGTTCCACAAGAGTCACAGGAAAGAAAGATCACAACCACTGGGGGGTAGGCCATCGCAGTAAACGTTTGGAACAGCATTACAAGTGGACCTTGCACAAGGAGGAGAACTTCAACCAGCACAAATGGGGGGTAATATGAAGGAAAGAATCTTCCCCAAAATGGGGCCGAGTCAGGGGACCCCTACCAGTCCAGAATGGCTGGAATGGAGAAGGGAGAACAGTGGAGGATCTAGCTAAACAGGTGGCTTGGAGGTGATGAAGAAGAGGGGTCTAGCCCAGCTAGGCACCTTAGGTGTGCCAGTACCCTACTCTGACCTCTGAGCGGGGAGGCAGAGTGTAGTAACCAAGGCAGAGCACAGATTCTATCCATCTCACTCAGATTTCAGTGGTCTGCCTTTTCAGTGTGTGTGTTTAATGACTATGAATTCAGCCACTCTGTGCGGATTGCAGAATGGAGCACCATGGCTGGATACCTTTGAGTGGTATATGATGTTTGCTAAGGTTTTAGTGGAGAGGAGAGTCATCCTTTGCAGTAATTGAAGAGAATCTAGCAGAGCTGGGCGGAGGGTGGGGAGCCAAAATGAGAGACTCACTTTCTGTTAAGAGTAACAGCACGGGATCCTTGGCACAGAACATGTTAGAGACCTGCTGGTTCCTAGACGCAGGGAACAAATGGGCTCTCCCAGAGACCCATCACTTGTCAGCTCCTCACCAGTGGCGGGGCTGTGCTGGGTACCTTTCCTGGTTTCTGCTTTAAGATATTCCATAAACTGAAAAGGGGATGATGAGAGGGGTCTCCCTTCACCTTCCAGGCAAGCAACTAAGTATTTTACCTCTTCTGCGGCACCTGGCACACCGGAGGTGTTCACCGTGTGATAAACTCCGAATTCATCTCCCATCACCCATGTCCCTGGGTGTTTCTGAAAATATGGACCATAAAAAAAACTCTAATGTGACTCGGGCAATATGTTGTACTGAAAATACTACAGCCTCTTTACTCTGAAAGATCAAGTATAATCTATTAGTTCAACAATTTTCATCCCATCAAAACTAAAAAGTAAAAAGATATTACATGACTAATGAACAATTCTGCTCCACTGGGGCGTTTTAAAGTGTCTGTATTCACAAGAGCAGAGTAAACGGAACCTCACCGGTGTCATAGTCACTGGCTCTGTGGTAATTAATGGGAATTTTTCGAATTGTCTAAATCTCTATTTAAATGATTTATTTAATGGACTTTCAGAGTTGCTGTTACAATCAATCACATTGTAGTGGAGTGACTTAGGTGTGTTTATTACCAGTTTATAGGGAATAAGGCAGACTGGAGGTGATAAAACTCTTTCTCTCTTGGTTTCCTTACAGTTCTAATATTCTGTCATTGGAATAAACAGGACACAGCACATGAGACATGTGTAGTTGAAAGCCAAAGGCATTTTATTTTGGGTGCTGGCCAGTCCCTTGTGATTTATGACATTATTTCATTACAAATTGCTGTGAGGACAAGCATTGTTCACCCACGAAGTGTTGTGCATTTACTCATAAATTTTCAGGAATGAGACAGGGCGTGTGCCAGGAATGATAGCAGGCTGTTGCTCTTCCCTCCTCCAACTCGGTTGAAACAAAAGGATGCTTTAGGAAATTGGGGTTTGGGAGTCCAGCTGGAGGAAAAAGGAGTGATCCAAGCTAGTACACACCTGTCTCAGGTACGTCTCAAAGCAGACACACAAAGAGAAATAACGGTCTTTTCCCTCTATCAGCACGGCAGGAAATCTACAGGAGCCGGGCAGAGTTCTTGGGGAAATACAAGCTCCTCTGAAGTTAAGACTAAGTCTCATTCAAATTTCTATGCCCAAAATTAATGAATGCTGTGCCTAGCAAAAGGTAGCTGCTCAATGAATAGAATTGGAATTAATCTACCTAAGGGTTCAAATGGTGTAATACACATTTGAAGAATAAAATCAACGTCCAAGTAACCTTTATTTGAAAGGTGCATGGAGGAGGATGGTCTTTTGCAAATTATAAGACATTTTAATACGATTTGAAGTCTTGAGCATAATACCATTTTGAATTCTTAATATCCTAGTTATCTTTCGTGTTTCTTAAACATTGTAAATATGCAAAATAATTTTTTCATCTGGCACATTTTGAGAGAAGATAAAGGAAACAGCCCTTTTAGAATGGAGAATGCTATGTAATTATTAACAAATACAATATTTTCTAATGAAAGCAAGCTAAATGTCTGAAAATACGGATTTTCTAGGCATATAGGAGTTTTTTATACTGATATTTCTATTTTTATGCATTTGACATTTTTTGAGACAGGGTCTTGCTATGTTGCCCAGGCCAATCTTGAACTCCTCAGCTCAAGGGATCCTTCCCGCTCAGCCTTCCAAATAGCTAGTACTATAAGCTGTGTGTCATCACAGCCGGGTCTTGACATTTTTTAAATCAAAAATGTCTTAAGTTAGAACAGTTGGGTTATACTAGTCTGTTGTTTTACACAGATATCCACCCAAAATTATGAAACACTCAAAGCATTTTTTTCATCAAGGCATTAAATTTCTTAGAATATATTCCTTTCTTTGGGATTTCTTTCCTCCAAAGTATTTTATAAGTTGCTTTATCAAGGTTTAATAAAACTTAAACTGTCTTTGTATATCCAAAAATGTCTTTTTTCAAAACCCACATATTTTTCCTTGTTTAGTAAGGAAATTAATAATATTTTACCTACAACAAACTGCAACCTTTTAAGTGAGTTTCATGACATGTAAATACTCATAAACCCCACCACCACCAACAACACACAGAACATTTCCCTTGCTCCAGAAAGATTCTCTGTGCCCCTTTGAAGCTCATCCCTACCCTCACCCTAGCCATGGGCAACTGCCGATCTGCTTTATGTCACGATAGATTAATTTCCATTTTGTATGAATGAAACCGTATAATATGTGCTCTTTCATATCAGGGTTCATCATGATTGAAGGATAGAAAGATTTCTTCATGTTCCTATACTAGTGGTTCTCAACCTTCCTAAAACCTCAACCCTTTAATACAGTTCCCGTGGGTCACAACCCACAGGTTGAGAACCACTGTCCTATACGTTTTAGTCCTTTGTACTTTTTAACACTGAGTAACATTCCACATATTGGATATACCACGTATTATCTATTTACCAGTTGATGGATATTGTGGGGTTGTTTACAGGTGTTAAATGCTATGATTAAAGCTACCATTTTGGGGTAAATATTAGTACAGATGTACATTTTCATTTATTTTGGGTAAATACCTAAAAGTAGCATGTCCAAATCATGTTATAGGTATACGTTTAAATTTTTAAGAAACTTCCCTAACAAATTTCCAAAAAGGTCATACCATTTCTTTTTTTTTTTTTTAATTGTTAAATCATAGCTGTGTACATTAGTGCAATCAAGGGGTACAATGTGCTGGTTTCATATACAATCTGAAATATTCTCATCAAACTGTTCAACATAGCCTTCATGGCATTTTCTTAGTTA
>CAUYPK010160871.1:0-44032 GCA_963574355.1 Loris lydekkerianus | reverse complement strand
TCTTAAATGGTTTATTCACTTTATTAAAGTTGCCACTGAATACTATGGGTTAATGTGGTATGTTTCATTTAACCTACTGATTCCTCAATTATTGTAATTGTTTTGGGTATATATTTTTATTTTTGAAATTTACCAGTGGCTGCTGCATTTTCCACCTGGGCTTATACTCAAGTCACCAAGTTTTAGAGGAAGTGCTTTCCTGTGCCATATCTACCCTCTACCCTCTCAATGAGGCTGGTCACCCCTGCATCCGAGGCTGCATGAAGGCTGGTGTCTACTGGCACAGGCTGGTGGCTGCTTCCGCCTCCCACCTCCTGTGTGGCTCCCTGTGAAGAGCCACCACAGCCACGCCCCGTGGAAGCTGGCAGCCACCTGGCTCTGGAGTCAGGGCCTACTGGGTTCTCCACCTAAGCCTGGCACATTCCAGAGAAAGGCATGTCAGAGGTTCCACTTCTGCTCTGCAGATAGAATTGTATAATAAAGCACTATCATAGGGAAAGGAAAAAGACACAAGAAATCTGGAACCTTCTAAGAGCAAATCTGCTTCTTATGACCTTGGCTTCAGAGTTCTAGAATTATGCCTATAAACATTACAGGAGTAAAAATGCAACCTGAGTTCTGCGTAACTTTACTGATATTTTCCTGCTGACAACCAGAACCCTCCACTGCAGGTGGAGGTGAGGAGAGGAGGTGACAGGGTGTGAGGACATTCTGGCGGGAAGCTGCCCTACAGCTTTCAGAAACGTGCCTTCCAAAGGCTAAACAGAACAAATCAAGGGAACAGCGACAACAAAATTGGGACGAGGCAGGTGGGGGGATAAAGGAGGAAGGCGTGGTGCTGATGCACTCATGCCCTCCCTTGCTGCCGGGCATCTGAAAGGACAGAAAAATGACCCCGTGGTAACTGCAGAGTCTGCTGTGAGAGGAAGGCTGGGAGAGGTGGGGGTTTCTCAGGGGAGGCGATGGGCTTTGAGGAGTGGCACTTATCCCCATCAGCAGCAGCAGGGAGGTGACTGCCCTTGAGGAGCCGCCTAGGTGGGGGAGGTCCTGGGGCTCCGTTCAAAAGAGGGGACTGGGAGATGACAGGCTTTGGCAGAGAGAGGACAGACAGGGAAGAGGACCAGAAATGAGGCCCGAGGCCTCCGAGAGCATGTGGGCATGGTACAGGGACACCAGAGGTGGGTGCTCGGGAGGCTGAGATTCCCTTCTTGCTGCACTGCCTTGGTCACGCAGTGTGCTCAGACTTCAGTTTCCTGAACTATATCGTGAACAGAAGTGTCCAGCAGGATACAGGGCTTTTCACAGTCACTAAGACTCTGACCAAACTCCCGATGCCTCCAGACAGTGCACGTGTCGTTTTTAGAAGGCGTGGGGGTGTTCTTCTAACCCAATGGAGCCCAGGTTCTTGATTTTAAGAAAAGTGGTGTAAAGTATGAGCTTGAGACTGGAAGCGTTAGGTGATCAATCTTCCCAGTTCTAATGAATCAATACCTTCTCCACACAGACACTAGGAAAGGGAAGGAGTGACCTTCTCTACAGAAATGGGGTTCCCTAAGGAAACCTGTACATTTTCCTAATTTCTTTCGAAGTCCATCTTATGTCTTCACTTATGCTCAACTTCACGAGGCTCAATCTTTTTAGGAAAACCAATGAACTTTAACAAAATGGATCCATGCCATGTGGCTGGCTTCTTGGTAAAATAACCCTAACCTAAATCCTTTTGAGAGTTCAGTGGCTATACCTGTTGGACAAAGTCTCAAAAGGAGTGGGGGCTGAATTCTGCCTCTCACTAAATTTCAAGGTTCTACTAGATCACTGTCCTTTACATACAAATGTGTATGACACAGTTGGTCTTGCGGGCAGCACAGGAGTCACTGCTTAGCGTCTCCTTCCACTTGGCCAGGTGATCAGGAGACACTGCACAAACACTACTGTGTTAATCAGGTTAAAGGAGACAATGCCTCTCTCATACACACAATGTGGGGAGTGCTGTGACGTTATGCAGCATTGCCATTCCAGAAGCCTGTTCCACCTGGACACGGCTTCCAGTTCTGCATCACCCATCCCCTGCTCCCCAATGTGGTCGTTCCAGATAACTTCTGTAAACAGCCACTCCCTGGGAACCACTTCCCCAGGGGATAGCCATATGTAGCCTGTGTGACCCTGACACCTGTGAGGACTGTGAAGCTATTCCACAGCGACCACCTCTTGGTCACCGCGTGGCCAACTGGGTTTTCTCCCCAGGGGAAACCTGCCTGGATAATACCCTGGATCCAACAATGGCACCAGCCCACAGTCCCTCTTTCTCTCTTCCTGCCTATCTCTCAGACCTGTGTGTGGTCCCCCAGTGTGCCTATGTTCACCTGCAAGGTCTGTAAGTATTCAAAACCCTAACCCCCTTCACACTATGGTGTGACCCCTGACTGGAAGGCCACCCTAGAGGGTCCCCTGCAGGTGGACCCCTGCCCGTGCTCTTTTGTCTAGGCCTCTGGGGCTGGAGAGTTTCATTCCCAACAGGGAGGCTGCCGGCAGACAGGGCAAGTCCAGTGCGCCTTCTCACCATGGAGACTCAGGAAGAACAGTCATCATGTCTGAGCCTACAAATGAACCAGAGCAGACATGTGGTAGGCATTCTATAAGCCTTTTTAAGTAACTGAAAGAAATGGCTTATCAAAAACCAAATGAAATCTAGTAGAGTTAAACGCAACACTAAACAACATAATAGCAAAAAGTAAAAAGGCACCAGAAATAAACTATTTTACAAATATCAAGCGCTTTGTAAGCTTCAGAGATACAAAGATCAAGGGGTACAAACTGAAGGTACCCCCGCAAAATCTCTCAACAGCTTTTTACCAAATCCCTTTATATGGATGTGTTGCTCCCCAAACGGTCCTGATCGTCCCAGCTTATCCACGTCTTCTGTGTGCTCTGGTCTCCACCCATTTGCGGGTGGCTCTCTCTGCTTCCCGCCTAGAGCGGATACCAGCTCCCCCCGAGCACTCAGGGCTTCAGGGTTGTCCATTCTTCATTCCACATGGGGAAGGAGGCGTTGTCTTTCTTCTGGCTCCCCAAACATGGCTCTCTGGCCTCCAAAGGCAGCTCGCAGAACAGCACCAGCTCCCCAGTCCTGAGCAGCAGCTCTGCATGTAGGAGTTCCGGGCTCACAGGGGACGTGGCAGGTGATAGAGCTAAGGCCTCACATATGAGAAGGAAGAAGACTTTATACCGGAAACCAGGGGTTATTATGCTGGGAGATTTTAAATTCATGATCTCTTTTAATATAAGGATAGTAAATAAAAACAACTTTGGCAAAATGATGGTGAAACTGGTTTGGGTTGAGAAACCAGGCGGAACAGTACTGCTGAAGGCTGTGAATGGTGCCAAGTCTGTGCCAGCATGTGGGCGGCAGAGGAGTGAGACAATGGACAGAGATGGGGAGAAGTTAAATCTATGGGCTGGGTGATTAACCCAAGGGGGGGCCTCTGGCCTGACTGACTGTGTGGACTCTAATACAGGTCAGAGAACTGGAGACAGACAGCTGCAGGGGAGTCGACGCACGGTGAGTCTAGTGAAGAAAATGTAGACCATCGGCAGGCACTGGGGACGCAGCTATGGGCACAGGAAGCTGATGACGCAGCTGTGCTCCCGACCACCACTGGAGGATGTCCGTAAGCAGGCTGGCCCTCTGCACAGAGCGAGCCCTGGAGTATCCCTGGTGATTTAGGGGGCAGAGGACGCCTTACGTGGAGGTCCTAGGTCTCCTGCTAATCTAGCTGGTAGAGAACGCATGACAGTCACACAAATACTAAAGGAGATATGACTTCACTTGTTTCCAAGCTGGCAAAGTGCGTCAAACCTGTCCCTCCTTGGTCAGAACCCACTCCACCCTCTCCTGCCTCAGTCTCAAACCTGTCACCCAGAGGTGCCGTGCAGGACGACCGACCTCAGCAGAATCTTAGAGTGGGGTCCAGCCTCCTACACTTTGGTCAGGCTCTTACTACACTATCGTGTTCAGTTTTATTCTATTTTAAAGAGGGCCTTGAGAAACTTGAGGAAATAATGAAAAAGCCAACAAAAAAGATCTTTATAACACGGAAAGGTTAAGAAATAAACAGCTACTGAGTGAATTATCTCCAAATATACCCTGGGGTATTATGAGGACACTGCTCTTTATTAACAAGCAAAAAACGGACTGAAAGGGCAGCATCCAGGCTGAAGTTCAGAGGCCCCGAAGGGCTGGCCCTCCAGTGGGTGAACATGAGGACAGTGCAGACCTGTGTGCAGATAGGTGGCGTCATGAATGCTTCTCTTGAGTGGCCAGAAAGTTCTGGAACTGGAGAGTGGTAATGGTTGCACAGCACCATGAATGTACTTGAAGAAAAATAAAGACTGGTTTATATAAATCCTTGCACTTTGTAGGTGATGGCATGTTAAAATAAGTAGGAAAAAGTTGAGTTTATTTGTGAGGAAGAATAAGACGACCAGGCTTATACTATATGGTCCAAAATATTTCCCCTTCAAAACTCCTGAGGTTGTCCTGTATCCACCCTGCAGGAACAGAGTGATGGCATGTGGAGTGAGGGCGGCAGGAGGGAGCGGTGGGGCCTTTGGGCTGCGGTGCAGGCTTCCCGGCCACAACCTGAGCAGGTGAGCTCGAGGGAAAGAAATCTGACGTGGACCCTGCTCCCAGAGCAACTGATGCTGGAACCTCATTCCAGGCCCATAGTAGCATGTAGGTGCCATCAGGGTCCCAATGGCAGCCTGTGGGGACAACAGGCACGTTCACCAGGGACACACAAGGCTGGGATCCTACCTCAGCAGCAGTCTGTGGGACAGCGCGATGACTTTCCCAGTGAGCCCTTTTTTCACATGTAATCTTAAGTGGAACCTCCTCAAAATAAAGAAGAGCTCTGCCGAGGACTGTGCCAGAACCTAGATTCCTGAAGGAGTAATAGGGGGACAATAGGGGGACAAAGGCCCCAGGGTCTTCACACAGCACAGTCTGATGTCACTGTGAAGGACAGAGGCAGAGAATGGCCACACAGTCGTTTAACTGGTTGAGCCAAATGCTGCGAGGGGGAGCCTCTGGACCACACGTGTCCCCACATCTGAGCTGCGAACTGAGAATTATGCAGTGTGACGTACGCGTGGCACTCACATCTAAATGACAAAGTCCTTCAAATCCAGCTAGATTCTATCACTCATACATCCAGTTAATAAATATTTATTGTACTACTACTAAATATGAGAGATTAACACACAGTCTCTTTGCTTCAGGAGTCTACAGCCTGGCCTGGGAGACAGAGGGACGTACCACTAACTCTGAGAGGACAACGGCTCACTTCTGACAAAGGTGCAGGTGTGACTGGGCTGGGGCAGCCACAGACAGGACGGGGGCCAGGAGAGAATGCTATGGACCCAGGCTGGGAAACAGGGCTTAAAGAAAAAGGACAAAAAGGGCTCGAGACAGGTATAAAAACCAAAAGGAGCAAAGAAACACTAGGATATGACACAAGAGCAGCTGTCACGGTGGGCTGCATGCTGCTTCCCAGACTTCTCCCTCAGAGAACACCGACGGCCAAAGGAGAACAGCTCCCCATGAGAAGCCAGGCCGAGTCCTTGGAGGGGAAGAAGGAACAAGCCGTTTCCTTTGATGTCTTTGTGCTTTATCTTAAAAGTACATGTAAATATTAACCTATACTCTCCTTGTCTCTGTGTTTGATTTTAAAACAATTATCCACCCACCACGATGTGCAGCTCCCTCCGACCCCTGGGACAACGCCAGGCTCTCCCAGCTCCACAGCTGCCCGCTGGAAAAGCACAGGCCAGCGAGAGGGTGACTGGGCTGGGGCCCCAAGTCAGGCTTTTCAATGACACCAGCTACAATTCCTAGGAATACACTTACAGTGGCTTTGATTCACCAGATAAACCAAGGAAATAGATAAATGCCTTAGAAATGGTGTGACAAGCATCTCAGGAGCAAACGGGAGGAGGAGACTATTCCAGACTGGGAGGCCTCTAGCTGGTGTCCTCAAGACGGTGAGATGTGAGAGGTCAGTAAAGGGTGCAGTGTCCCCACAGGCACTCTGGGGGAAGCAAAGAGAAAACAGCATCCAACAGAGTCTGGGAGTGGAGCAAAATCATAGAGGGCGACGGCGGATACGCGGACTTAGCTGGAGCCGAGGTGAATGGGGCAAAGTCAAACACAAAAGGACCTGGACACCTGACTTCATCCTGAAAGCTCAGGTAACCAGTGCAGGTTTCCTTAAGAGTGTGACATGACACAATGACAACTGCCTAATTCAGAGAGTCTGTCTGCTTGCCTCTCCCCAAATGCTCTTACAGCAGAGAAAACAAAGTTTTATTTTATAGTAAGTACAGCACGCCCTCCCTGTTCCTCTGATGAGTAATGGCAACTATCCTTAAATGACTAGGTTTGAAACCACCACTTCATGTAATGTTCTAGAATAACCAAGTTAAAATCCCAAACATAAATCAAAACAGAAGACAACCAATACTAACAGTGAAAAAACAGGCAAAGTACACAAATCTGAAATTTGCAAAAAAAAAAAATGATCAATAAACAATTTAAATCTCTCATCTCTCTAATAATTAAAATAAAAATTAATATGAAATTCTTTGTCTGTAATTTAATTATAGATTTTTAAAGCCCATTTTTGGTGAAGGTATACTGTTACAATCATACTCATACGCTGTTGGTAGAAAAGTAATTTGGCAAAAACTTTCTGAAGCAGAATCTGACCATTCCACTTAAAAAATTTTATCCTACACAAATATTCCAACAGGCATCTGTCGACATTCCCTGCAGCATCACTTTCCTAAGGGAACAGTGCAAACATATATCAACAGAACATTGGAGAAATGAATTATGGCTTATCAGTAGAATGAAGGCGTAGTTCATCACTTCACACCCACAAAGACTGCAACAGACCCTGATGTATTGGAAATATGTCCAAGACAAACCAGAACTCCGGGCGGCTGAGCTCATGAGTATCCTGTTCACTGCTGAGAAGCAGGGCCTGAGTCTGCCTGGTTCAAACTGGGCACTCAGTATGAGTGAAATAAAGATTCAGTTAAGCAAAAAAAGTTGCAACATACCATATAGCATAAATCCATTTTCTTCTTCTGTAATACATACAGACCACACACACACAAACACACACACACACACACACACACACACGTACTTCACATGCCTCTATCATTAACAGGGGTCATCACTGGAAAGTGTGATTGGGATAGGACCTTTTATTTTTTTGAGACAGAGTCTTATTACGTCACCCTCAGTAGAGTGCCTTAGTATCACAGCTCACAGCAACCTCAAACTCTTGGGCTTAAGCGATTCTCTTGCCTCAGCTTCCCAAATAGCTGGGACTACAGGTGCCCGCCACAACGCCCAGCTATTTTCTTATTGCAGTTGTCATTGTTGTTTAGCTGGCCAGGGCTGGGTTCAAACCTTCCAGCTCCAGTGTATGTGGCCGGCGCCCTAACCACTATGCTACGGGCGCTGAGCCAGGGATAGGATCTTTTACTTTTTTTCTTTACATCTTGTTTTCAACTTTATAAATTTTAACTTCAAAAATGGTTTTGAAATGAGGATGTGTTAACTTTTTTAAAGGAAAAATAATCTAGAAGAATTATTAACATTTGCACTCTTTTCCCTGTGGTGCTCTGAGGCTGAGTACACGGAAGACAGGGAGCTGGTGCAAACTGCATCGGTAAGACAGACAACCAGCAGTGGCAGCTCTGAGCAGCAGATCCTGGACGATGCTGGGTGGGAATAAGCAACAGGCAGCCAGAGGCAGCAGCAAAAGGAAACGAAGAAAGGCGGCACTGGGGTGCGGAGTGGTCTGCAGCCCTGGAATACAAGCCTAAAATCACTCTCTCATGAAACGCATTACAAGCGATGGATTTTAAAAAGGAATTTGGATGCGCTTAGGGAAAAGAGTGTTCAAGCTCCCTCTAATGGAGCGCTGACTCTGGCAAGTGCCCCACCCACATTTGATCCTAAGAAGGAAATGAGCAGGTCTCAGGAGCAAACAGCGGCTGTGAGGTTGGAGCTCAGGCGCAAACAGGGGCTGTAAGGTTGGAGCTGGGCTCCAGATGCCTCAGGTTCCTGGGTCCCAGCACTTCGATGCTCTTCTAAGCTGCTTAAGGAACCAGCTGAACAGCAGAGGGGACCCCATTCGGGAGACAGGCAAGCTGGTGTCCGGGCAGCTGTCACACATGGCACAGAGCTGTTTGAACTAGCCAGCATGTAACCATCCAGCCACATGATGGGAATAAGGAAGTCAGTGGACCAAGCCAAAAGATGGATCCCGACTTAGCTGTGCTGCTCCAAACGGAGAATGAGCCGCAGACATTTCCTTTTAAATTGGAAACTTGGGCGGCTGAGGCAGGAGGGTTGCTTGAGCCCAGGAGTTCAAGGGTACAGGTAGCTAGGATCATACCTATGAAAAGCCATTGCATTCCAGCAACACAGCAAGACTCTGTCCCTTAAAAAAAAAAAGAGAAACAAAAAACTGAAAATGTGGCTCACGTGAATCCTGCTAGTTCTGTAAAAGCCAAAGATTAAAACTTCAGAAAAGTGGAGTAAGAACTTACTTGTGCTCATGAGTCTATAAAACATATAACAAGAATCTTTAAAGGCTGACAATACACACAGGAAAAATACAACAAGATTGTAGATTAACAGCTACTCATGAATTTCTATAGTAACATAAGCGAAAGCTTGCCTTCATTCTGCAAGAGATAAGAGGTTCATATTTTGCTTTTTGGAAAGAGACACCCTTTCTCAATATAATTTGAAATGCTTATTCTCTTCTATTGTACAGAAAACTTCTAAGAGTCCTAATTCGGAAATGCAAATCTACCCTCCTTTCCGGATGCTAATTTACATATCTACACCATGGATCAGGTAAGTATGAACATGATTAAGTACTGGCCATATTACATTTCCGTAGCCATTTAAAATTTTAAAACAGTATGAGTTAACATGCTATCATTTTTGATGTAAATAATACTAATGATGATGAAAAATGTATCACATTTGCAATGCTTTTTTCATCAAAGGATCTCAAGCCACTTGGATAACTTTGGGCCCTGTGGCTCCTGGAAAGGGGCATCCCTCCCTGAGTTAAGGCTGCTGGGAATTCTCCAGGGCTAAGGGAACACTAGTATAAAGCTTCCAAACTTTTCTGACCATCATTCACAAAAAGAAATACATTTTCTTTTTTTAAGAAATACATTTTCTATAATGATCTAGAACACATATTCCTGCAACAAAAGTCTCACAAATTTATTTCTCCTGCATGCAGTGTACTCTGATATCTTCTATTTCTTTCTTCTTCTTAGTGCTATCATTACAGTCAGCATTGGTAACAATCCACTAAATTGATATCACGCCAAACACTGCCTTCCATGTCCATGTTTTCGGATCCTGGCCTTGGGAGCCTTTTGCCCTCCACACTCTTTCTGCATCCACCAATCTCCTGTCCTGGCTCCAGTGACCATCTATATATGAGGACCCCAGCCCAGACCCCACTTCCGTGCTCCAGACCCATATATCCGGTGGCCTACCACACAGTCTCACACAGATATCTCAAAAACAACCTCAAAATGAAGTCTAAAAATGATCTCAACTATCCCCCAGCCTTAGTAGTAGTGCCAACTTAGCTGTTCAAACCAGAGATGTGGGAGCCATCCCATTGCCCATCAAGCACCAAGTCCTGCTTCCTGTAACTTCTAAATTACTCCAGAATCTTTCCCCAGGGTGGTGTCCACTACCACCCCGTTCCCATTGTCACTTGATGGGGCTGCCGCCAAAGCCTCCAGTATTGCTCCCCTCCAGTCTATCTTCTACCCTAAAGCTACAGTGATCTTTAAGACTGCACATCGGATTCAACTGCATGCCTCCACGGGGGATCAGTAACCTTAGGGCAGAGTCCAGCTCCCCAGCGGGGCGCAGAGGCCTCCATGCCTGGCCTCTGGCCCAGCTCTCCAGCCTGGGTCTAATGCCTTCTTCTATGGCAGTGGTTCTCAACCTTCCTAATGCCTCGACCCTTCAGTGCAGTTCCTCATTTTATGGTGACCCCCCCAACCCAAAAATTAAAATTTTTTTTTTTTTTTTTTTTTTTAGCAGTTTCTGGCCAGGGCTGGGTTTGAACCCGCCACTTCCGGCATATGGGGTTGGCGCCCTACTCCTTGAGCCACAGGCTCCGCCCAAAATTAAAATTATTTTATGCTTGGGGGTCACCACAGCAAATTATTTTCAAAAATAATTTTATGGTGGTGGGGGGTCACCACATGAGGAACTGTTCTGAAGGGTCGTGGCATTAGGAAGGTTGAGAACCACTGTTCTACAGTCTGGCTGCACATTACAATCACCTGGGCAACTTTAAATAAATACCAGTGCCCAGGCCTTGCCTCAGAACAGTTCCATCAGAAGCTGAGCAGCTTCAGCCCTAAGGAAGGCCTTCCTAAGGTATGGTGGCTCATGCCTATAATTCTAGCAATCTGGGAGGCCCAGGAGAGTGTATTGTTTGAGCTCAGGAGTTGGAGACTAGCCTGAGCAAGGGGAAGAGCCTGTCTCTAAAAACTAGCTGGGCGTTGTGGCGGGCATCTGTAGTCCCACCCACTCAGGAGGCTAAGGCAAGAGGATCGCTTGAGCCCAAGAGTTAGAGGTTGCTGTGAGCTATGATGCCATGGCACTCTAGCCTGGGTAAGAGAGTGAGACTCTGTCTCAAAACAAATAAACAGGAAGGCCTTCCAGTTCCCAGGAGTATGCTCAGCTGCTGGTCCCTCTTCCTCCTCAGCCCCCGCCCTGTCCTTTAGCTTCAAGGGCATTTTCTTGGGTAGTTTTCTTCAAGGGTAGTTTTCTTATTCATAATACCCCAGACCCAGGGAGGCACCTCTGCTATGTCCCTGTGAATCCTTAATTTTCCGTATCTCAACCTTGTGCGTTGTGACATCTCCCTAGCCTGGCACTAGTGACTACTCAATAAATACCAACAAAATGAATATAAAAATAAATAAGTTCTAGTAACAGGTATGATGGGAAGATACAGTCAAGGAAAGCTGAAGAAAAAACAACACTCCTGATGTGCAAGGGATAAACTCACATCTGTGGCAGAATCGCTCCTCCTTTCGGGGTGGGGTGGTGGCAAGTAGAGGCCACGTGGGGCCTAGATTTCATCCTGCCACCTTCCTCTGAAAGCTTTCCCAAGGAACACGTCTCATCTTCACTTTCTCCCTAGTTTATCAAAGATGCCACACAGGGACTTCAGTTCCCCACACCTGACATTCGAGAGGACTAAGCTGCTTACCCAGATGACCAAAGTAAAACAAGGGAAGTGGGTTTGGGTCTGGGCCACCTGGCTCCCTGGAGCCCGGGCACCAGGCTCTCCCTCCCAGAGCAGAGTGACAGAGAGGAACGCTGAACTTGCAGAGAAATGCTAACGCTAACACCCCTGCAGCGGCCCCTCACCATATTTCATGCAGCACGTATGAAGGTACCCATTAAAGTCTTGCTAGTAATCGAAAAAAAAATATATATGTACAAAGAGAATGAGTTAATGTAGGCAGAGAACTTTCACTTTTGCATCTCCTGACTTCCTACTTTTAAGTCATACTGTAACCTTGCATTTTTTGTGAGGTTCTTTACATTTTATATGTAGGTGTGAAGTTGCGTTTGAGGTATAATCCCATTAACCACATAAGTAACTTCATAGTCTACTATGTTGCATCAACTTTTTCTGTAAAAATAAATTGTTAAGGATATTATTCCTGGAACAGAATAAATTCTTGGAATTACTGAGTAACTTATGTACTGTACCACTGTTCCAAGAACACATCACTTATTTTATCATGACAAAGTAAAGTTATTCATCTTCTGGCTTCCATCTCAACAAGGAGAAATGGCGTGAGATGTGCAGACACCTGCGATGCCTTTCGGTTCAACTTTACATCATCCATAAACATCTCTGTTTTGGACACCTCGTCCAAACAAATGCTCACAGAATACTCTATGCAGCATTCAATTTTATGAAACTATAAAAGTTCCTTGCTGTTAATTACAGAGACAAATGTCTCATCACACATTCCGTTACCAGATAGCATAATTAGTTTTCTCCATTAACCTTTCAGATGTAAAATTTGATTTCACGTAAAAAAATACTGTAAAACCCTTGGAATCCAAATAACATAGTATATTTGTACATGTTTGAAAAAAAAGGCAATACTAAGAAAACAATTTTATGGATTCTCATTTATAAGGATATTGATTGTCTGGAAAAAATAAAAGAGAATCTGTCTAAACTTTGTAATGACTTTTGAATATATTAGCAAATATGCATGTCATAAGCGGTCTTTTGTACAGAAGGAGGCACAGGAACCTGACCAGGAACAGAATGTGGCCTCTGATCCCTCCCTCCGGGCTGTGTCATGTGCTGCTGTGCTGGTTCCTCTCATCTGTCCCCCTCCACACTGGCAGCTGCCAGACACTGGCTAAGGAAGGTGTGTTCAGTTAATGGCAATGGAATCGTTTTTCCGTTCAAAACTGTCCATATGATGACTGAGCGCACACCTCTGGCCTGCTAAGGACCATGCTGGAGCTCACACACGTAGGCATTTGGGGTTGTCACGATGTCTAGACAGGGTGCCTTGACACTGATGTGTATTCATGCTACCAACATTTCGAGGGTGGGAGGGAGACCTCGTGCGCTGCATGGGGCAATTGTGCACAAGGAAACTATCTCAACTCAGCAAACTGTCCCCAGATAAGCTAAGTGGTGGCAAATTACATTTTAACATGCTTTAGCATAGTATTCATTTTTTTTTGTTTTTGTTTTTCAGACTGAGTCTCAGTTGGTAAAGTGCCACAGTGTCATCATAGCTCACAGCAGTCTTAAATGCCTAGGTTTAAGTGATCTTCCTGCCTTAGCCTCCCATGTAGCTGAGATAATGCCTGGCTATTTTTTCTATTTTTATAGAGATGGGGTCTTGCTCTTGCTCAGGCTCATCTTAAACTCCTGAGCTCAAGCAATCCACCTGCCTCAGATTCCAGGCATGAGCCACGGCACCCAACTCATGCTCATTCATTTCTTCAAAAATAGTTATTAAGGATCTTCTCTGTGCCAAGCATTGTTTATTAGTAATACAATAAATAGTTAAAACCCAAGTCTTGCCCCGAAGGAATTTAAGCTAAGGCTGGAAGGACAAGTAAAGGACTATGGAGACGAGGGTGGCAGAGGTCTCTACAGGCAGAGACCAGCAGAGATGCCCCAGGGCCACGGGGGTGCAAGATTCCAGGGACCAGTCTGCGAGGTGGGGTGAGGCTGGCTGCACACAGGGGCGCAGCAATGTGTCCTGCTTCACAGTCTGCCTCTACAAAGGGGTACTGTCACTAACCCAATAACGTAGACATTCCACATCAGTGCAGACATATTCTACTCCTAGTTACTAAGCAGGATGGATACATGTCACCACCTGAGCCAGGGCAGGAGCTCAGAGGTAAAAGAGCTGAGCTGGATAGCAAAGTTCCAAATTAGCTGATCTCACCACTTCACATTAAGTTTAAACTCGGATTCCCCTTTCTTTCATTCCATGAGCATTTACTGAGGTCTGCTACATGACCAGCAGAGTGCTGGGCAGTGGGATTTAGGAGCGCTGACAGCCCTGTGGGGGAAACACACCAGTAATGTCTGTGCCTTGCTGCAGATGTGCACAGCACGCTGGGGAAGGCTGGGGATGGGGGATCAGGGAAGACCGGCTGGAGGAAACACACCAGCCTGGAGTCTCAGGGAGCAGAGAGGCAGGCCAAGAGGGAGGACAGGCAGGTGTGGAGTTCCAGGCAAGAGGGTGGTGGGTACAAGCACTGGGAAGCAGGGCTGCTGCGGAATGACCAGGCCTGTGGTGACTGTACATGGGAGGCAAGAGACAGGTGTCAGGAACAAGCCGGGGGAAGCAGACAGGTGGCGGTTCACACAGGGCCTTAGCTGCCATCCTGAGGAGTGTGTGTCTCTGCCTGAAAGTATCAGATGGTAAAGAACTTTGGGTGCTCAAGTTACACACAGTACTCTAAGGCACCTAAGACAGCCCCTGGGTCTGTGATCTCCACAGGCTCAGGCTTCGGCCCTTCCCTAGTGTGGTCCCCTGTCCCCAGGGAGGCACTCCTGCCCAGTCACTTTCTCTCCAATAATCTACTACTTATAGGAACAGAATTCGTGTGTCACATCCGGGTCTATTTTGAGATGCACAACGCACTGCTCTAAAATCTTTCTTTTACCTTATAGATGTCCATATGATTTTCTTCCATTATTTTTATTCCAATAAAATCAAATGCCCATGGGAACCAGGGAGGCTAAATTGTCAGTACATCTCCCGAGATTCTGTCTTGCGTGGAGATTTTTCTTTTCTAACAACCTGGTTATGACCATGTAGGAAAAGCAGAACATGATGATATAACACACTTTCCACTTACAGGGCAATTCTGAGAACAGACAGAGGCAGCTTTTCCTCCAGACAGATGCTGCCCCACACGGGCCGTGCTGAGCTGGCTGCAGGCTGCACCTGGGCCCTGCTCACCCCTGGCTGGGCACCCGGGGCAGGGCAACTTGGGCCACTGTGTGCAAGGGCCCTGCTCCTTCAGAAACGTGACAGTTACTAAGGGTTATTGTCGGTGTTAATATATGGTTTTGTGTTCTTAAATTAAGGTAGAAAAATGTGCTTCATGAGGAATCTTGAGGAGATAGCATCAGCATCAGCTTCTGGCCAGGTCAATACTCTCTTAGGCACCTTTATACAGCAGGACCGGTGTCAAAGCAGAATAAGTAACAAGCAGAACACGTGACTTTTCAGTTTTGGTTTTCAACCTGTCTGTGGCTTTCACATATGACTTCTTCTTGGTCTCTTCCAGACTTGAAAAAGAAGCTGCATTTCCCAAATCAATATTACAAATCCCAAATTCTACTCTAGTTTAGTACATGACAAAAGCTTCTTCAAACCAAGTGAGGTATGTCTTAGTTTGGTTTACCAAATGTCTGTAAAATCTCGACATAGTATATTTTATGACAAATCTTCAGAGTCCTATACAACAACGTCCAATATATTCGTGCCTTTACGTAACAGATGTCTGAGCACCTATCAGCTGAGTACCCGTTATAGATATAGCACCGGGCTAGGTGCTCCCGAAAATCCAAAGAAGAATTCAGGTCACACTTGCCCTCTAGGATCTGACAATTTACATTAGGGGAGATTAGCAGAGCCCTGCAAATAAACAACCGCAACTTAATGTGGAAACTGCCAGCGCTGGGGATCTGCAGGCTGACTAGGAGCATGATAAACCCACACAGAAGAGCAAGTAAACATCAGGCAGTCCATGGAAAGTGCCAGAAAAGAGCACTGCTAGTATTCAGTACTCAAGGGTTCGGAAGAAAAGAGAATTTCTAATTGGGAAGGCGGAGGAGAAGGGGATAATAAAAATAAGAATACTGTGTTTTTCAAATTGAAAAAGTGTTTTACCATATAGGATTTGCTATCCTGCTGCAGGATAATCTGATGAGGTGGTTGGCGCCAACATTATCACTCTGCTATAGAAATTAAGGAAAACTCCTCAAGAGTTGATCCAAGGTGTTACAGCTCCAGCCTGAGACTCAAAGCAAGGTTTCCTTACTCTAAATCTCACTGCTCGTCACTATGCTGTCCAGGGCTGTCCAACCGTAAGCCCACAGGCTGCATGCTGGTTATGGGAGGACTTTTTTGCTTACTGGGTGGTAGCAGATATTATAAAAATTAAGCACAGATTTTTCTTTCTTTCTTTCTTTTTTTTTTGCTCCTCAGCTTTCATTAGTGTTTAAGGTGTGGCCCAAGACAACTCTCCTTACAAAATAGTGCAGAGTAGCCAAAATGTTAGACAGCCCTGCAAGGGTACATACTGCAAAGGCTTCCTGGTTGTGGTAGGTTCTGAAGTACTAGGAAGAATCTGGACCGGGCTGAGATGCAGCCAGAGACTGGGCTGGTGAAAGGGCAGAGGAGAAGGGAAGATGCATTCATTCCGAGGGGAGATGAGACAGTGGGACACAGCACGTGTCGTCACGAGGGCAGAGCGCGAGGCAGGCTGGAAAGGCAAGCCAGAAACAGAAGGAACGGGAGGGGCAGCACAACGGGCCGCTCCCGCCGAGGTGGCCTGGCCAAGCCGTGGCCAGACCACATCCAAATTCAGATTCTTGTCTTCTAGTCCTGTGACCTCAGGCAAATGAACATCTCTAAAGGCTCATTTTTCTCATCCACAAGTAGAAAACCTTCTTGGAGCTGGTGTGAGGTGGAATGAGACAGGATGCAGCACAGCCAGTGCTCGGCACGTGGGAGACGGTGAACTGACCTTGGCTCCTTCTCCCCCAGTGCTGCCCGGGTGAAGCTTCTGCCCACCCCTTCCCTCTCCTGAAGGGTCCCCTTCACATCTGGAGGTCCTACTTTGCTGGTCGAGGGAAGGAGGTTATGTGAAAGTTACAAGACAGGGAGATACAGATTCGGGAGGGTTGGACTATGGATAATGAACCCTCAGTGAAGGGATTTAAACTTGACTCTGGAATCCTTGAAAAGGCAGCTGCAGCCACAGTGCACGGGAAAGGAGGGTGTGTGTGTAAGTATTAAGACCAGCCCACATGGTCAGATGGGCAGATGTGGGGCCAGGACTTGAAGCAGCCCTGATAGTGAACTGATGTCGGGGACCTGACTTGAAAGTGTGGTCACCCACTGGTGACGGTGTGGCCCTGGGAAAATCACTTTCATCTCTTGAACTTAGCTTCCCACTTGAAACCATGAGTTCGATGCAACACCAAACTCCCGGTGTAGCTGGAATAGTGACTAAATGATCAAAGTTTAGACAGTCCAACTACAAATACCTCTTACACTTTAGGTAACAAGAGAGACTAAGAGAAAGACTTAAGTTTGCACCCACAGCAGCTGAAACACCCTTCTACAAACACGTTTTTAAAGAAGCCTCAAGAAGTTCTTTAAACTAAGTTTGTCCAACCTTTTTTTCTTTCTTTCCTTTCTTTTTTTTTTTTTGCAGTTTTTGGCCGGGGCTGGGTTTGAACCTACCACCTCTGGTATATGGGGCCGGTGCCCTATTCCTTTGAGCCACAGGCCCTGCCCTGTCCACCCTTTTTTCTCTGCTGCACACTGGAAGAAGAGTTGTCTTAGGCCACACATTAAATATACAAACACTAATGAAAGCTAATTGGCAAAGAAAAAAGGTCTGTGAATACGTTTTGTAACAGCCAATATTACAGATAAGCAAAAGGCATCACAAAATCAGCACACAGCCCATGGGCTGTATGTTGGACACCCTGTTCTGAACTTTGACTTTGCTTGCAATTATATTTGAAGCATTTTTTGGACCCATAGTATATATTTTGGGTGCTGTATGAAACTACAGAAGCCATTGAGACCAGGACACCCTAACATTCTGTAGAGGCCTGCAGAGGAACATGGGGTGCACGTAAGGTCTCTGGGTCTCCTTAACCTTCCTCCGAGCAGCTCTGTTCCCCTCCGATCTGCTGGGTACGCTGGTCTCTGCGGGAGTGCACTCAGCGCAGCAGGTCACGTGGCTAAGGGCACGGTTCTGGACACGACGCACCCTGGCTCACAGCCTGGCCCTGCCGCTGAGTAACTGTCAGCTCCTCAAATGCTCTATCCACAAAGAGGGAATAACACCACCTTTCTCGGGACAATTAATGGGATAACAGGTACAAAGTCCTCGGATAGTGCCTGGCACAGACAAGCTCTGGCTAAGCGATACCTGCTATTCCTGGCCACATTCCTAACCCGAAGAGACACCACTCGCTTTCCGTCCCCTTCACTCCACCACCAAAAAAGGAGAGAGCTGCTGTGAAAGAGGACAGGGAAGCGAGGACTCAGCAGGCCAGGGACTGAGGGAGGAGCTCCTGGGAGGAGGAACCGAAGTGAATACCATGTGAGGATGACTTTTTCTTTCTGAAAAAATGGGATTTCGGGGTTCTTCCTTTTCCCTTCTCTTGCCATCTGAGGGTGCTTCTCACTTCTGTGGCAACACCGCAGCGTCTCCTTCCTTTTGGGAGGAAAGGCCCAGGCTTCCCCGCCCATGGTGACCAAACAAGAAGGGGGAGGATGCAGGCACCTGATTCTAAGTGAAGACCCCCACTGTCCCCCACTTTATACACAGACCTGTCCATTTCTCCAGGGAGGAGAACTGTATTATGAGTTGGGGGCTGACTCCCTAACTTGGAAAAGTATGAGTCCTCTTTGGGGAGATTCTGAAGACCCTAGTGGGGGCAGCTGTCATCAAGAAAGCCCACCCAAAAGAGATTCTAACCTTCAGAGCTCTCCACCCTGCTCAGCCGGCATGGCAACCACGCAGCGTGCTTCACCTGCTGAGGCTGTGGAACTGTACTGAAGGTTGAAAAGAACTAGAACAGCGCTTGGCACACAGATGACAGGGGTGAAACAAATATTTGTCTGACAAATAAATGAATGGGACAGAACACTGGAAAAATAAACCTGTTTCCAGACTACGATAGGAAATCTCAATCCAAATCCAATCTGTACAAGAAGACTTCATTTAATATTTGTATTAATTAATTATTGCTATGAATAAATTAACCATCCCATTAAAATACTCTATGAAAGTGTGCTGCTCCCAGCTAAGGTTCCCTCCAAGCACTGTACCTTAGCCAGGAAGCCTGGGTTCACTCCAGTTCACGCTAATTACAAGCAAGTCACTTAACTCTGAGCTGTGGTTTCCATTATTATGGGAACAATGATGCCTGCCCTGACTACCTCACAGGTAAAATCCTGAGAAAACAGATGTGAAAGGATTTTCTAGACTATAAAGTGCAACACTCAAAGTCTCACTATAATACTTACCATTCCCCCAGGACTTGCTCACTCTACCCACCTAGAATCTTCTCCAACTCTCCTTTGCCTATACTAATCTTTCCCGTAGTTTAAGGTCTAGGCTTTGCAGAGCTCTCCAGGTTACCAACTTTGCACCTGCTGTTGCCCTGATGGTTCACACAGAGAGGCAATGCCGTGGGGTGTTCAAACCCGGGCAGATCTGCACTGGAACCCCACCTGTAACACCCTCTCCTTGAGAGACCTTTGGAGGGTTACCTTAACATTTCTCACCTTGACTACCAAGTGAGGATGATGATAATTCATACAGATTTGCTGTGAGGAGCGAAGTGCTCAATTCAGTGCCTTGCACAGTTACGCTCAAACAACCAAAGCTGTCATGATTGCTGATTTCAAAAATTTTTTTTTTCTTTTTCTTTCTTTCCTTTTTTTTTTTTTTTAGAGACAAAGTCTCACTTTATCACCCTCGGTAGAGTGCCATGACATCACAGCTCACAGTAACCTCCAACTCCTGGGTTCAGGCGATTTTCTTGCCTCAGCCTCCCGAGTAGCTGCCTGCCACAACGCCCAACTATTTTTTTTGTTGCAGTTTGGCCGGGGCTGGGTTTGAACTCACCACCATCGGTATATGGGGCTGGCACCCTGCTCACTGAGCCACAGGTGCCGCCGTAAAAAAAATTTTTTTTTTTTTGTAGAGACAGAGTCTCATTACCTTGTTCAGGCTAGTCTCCAAGCCCCGGCCTCAAATGACCCTCCTGCCTCAGCCTCCCAAACTGCTGGTGTGAGCCCCTGTGCCCTAATGATTGCTGTGTCCTCATCCCTAGCCATTTCCTATCTCCCTCCCAACTGGCTTTTAATTCTTGAGAGCATGGCCCCTTTCCTATCCATTTCTGTGACCATCCCTGACCTTCCTTTCATTCTAGAAAAGTGCTGAGTTCATAGTATTTTCTCAAAATGACACTCATTGAATTGATTAAAATGAACTGTTTTCCTCCCACCAGTGCTCAAATCTTTACTGTAGTCCCATCTCGGCCAGCTTGAGAAAGTCAATGCCCACAGGGTAAAGTAACCTCTTTTGACTCTATTATCAAATTAAAAATGTGTGAGGAATTCCCAAAGCACTCAGCCAAACCTCTGGTACTACTGAGCCACGCCGTCATGCTGGATGTGCTACAAAAGTTAAGAGCCTAAAAATATTCCAGAGAAATATTCGATGTGGGAACCTCCACCAAATTCTGGAATATTCTCTTCCTGGAACACAAACTTTAATCTTATAAAGCAGATAGCATCCAAGATAACACGTACGTCTGAACGTAGAAAATCCTACGTTAACATTCTCAGGACCTTGTGTTTGTATTTCATTATAGTGACATAGGTCTTGCATTTTGGAACCAAACTCCTGGCCTCATAAGCATCACAAAGGTTGCTACACCATAATAACTAACATATTATGGATAGACTCTAGCAATTTACAAAATAAATATGAGTTAAATCTATGTTTTGAGAAGTCTAACTATAACATTGTCAACCCCCAAATTATTTCCCCATCTCATTCAGTAACTATTCCCAATTGTTCTTGAAATCACATGTGTGCACTCATTTCCGCCATTTTTTTTTTTTTTTTTTTTTTTTTTTAACTGACCTAGAGGTCACAAAATAAAAATATTCTTTGGGAACCAACCATATCAGACTGTCCATAGAATAGGCGAAAGGCTGAAAAATAACCCCTAACATGTGTCCAGGCTGTTCAGTCTTTTGCCTCTTAATGCTGAAGCCCACCTTGACCATTTTGAAAGCGTACCCCAAACCCGGTCTTTCAGTGGTTTTCTAGTATTATCTTCAACTTGGACTAGGAAAAAAGGAAAGCAGCAATGCTGCCACCTTGGAGAACCCCCATGTTACTGAATCCTGAGCACTAGCACCCTCCTGATCTTCAGCTTATCCTCGCATCCTCAAAATGCACCTTTTCACTCCATAGTGTCCTTACTCCTTACCCAGTACACAGCAAAAAGAGGGGGAACACCTGCTTCATCGGAGAACTAAATCAAAAATGTGCTATTCCATTTGTATGGTACATGTGGATTTTCTACTAAAGGGCAGATTCTTTATTTTAAATGGTCATAACGAGTGGTACTCAAATACAGAATTCCAAATGACCAAGTTTAGAAAACCGAAAACACAGAATTCCAACTGATTAAGTTAAGAGAACTAAAAACAGCACAACCCAAGAATATTATCTTTCTGGGCCACAGCACTTCACTCAATTATTAACCTTTTGGCTTGGAGTTCTCTAACAGTAAACAGGTGCCAGGAGCATCATGTGCTTCAGTAAATTCTCTCCCTCGGTGGAAAGGTCTAAAAGCCTTCGAGGATCGGCGGGGTAAGGAACGCTGAGATTTCCCTCCTTTTTTACCTCTTTTGAATATCTGTTTGACTTCTTCCCTTTCTCTCCCTCAGAGCAAAACAGAGAGACCCCAGTGAGAGCAGATTGTACCCTGGCTTTCAGGATGCTTAATTTGAAGGATTGCCCACATCCAGTCTGAGCAGTAGTCTTGCTCCCTGAAGTCTGCGATGGGGCAAGTCCAGCCCTTGCTTTATCATCCTTGACCTTACTTTCCCTCGTGTTCTGCCTCCTTGCTGGGCAGCACCCGGCCCTCTCCCTATGACTGAGGTTGCAGAGGTGCCCGGGATGGACAAGGGTGAAGGTGAATGTCACCATATACCCTCCACACTGACTTCATTTACCAGTACTTCACACTCCAAGGCAAAGTTCTAAATGGATTAGGATTTCATTTTGGGCTTGTGGTATGCAAATGAGAAACCGCCTATCGGAAGTCCTTCCTGAACCATATTTGCACCAACACTACACGCAGAAAGGGTGGCAACATCTGTGGCCACCTACCCATTCACCGTGCAGCTACGCTTGTCAGGAGATCTCAGACATGCTGCTTTGGCTCTGCTAGTCCCGAGGTGGGCTGGAAACAGGACGGCAAAAGGAAAGCATGGCTTATGCCCCCTGCCCAAAACACTGGCATGAAAGGAACACAAAGCCTGCAACACGAGGAGCCGCTCAGTGAGAATGAGCACTGCTATCAGGAGGTGGTTAGGCGGACAATCTCACTTTTATTTTCCTTACGCTTTTTGACTGTAGATTTAATTTAATTTTGTCATGGCAGGATTAGCAACCAGGCCACAGAGGTGAAGGAACATTATAATAAGACAGCACATTAATCCTCTATCCCACCCAAGGCAGAAGCAAAACCAAACAAATAGCAGCTTCCTGGAAATTGAATTTCTGTTATCCAGATGTCAAAGATGTAATACCCCAATTACACAAACTATTGCCAATGAAGCATGCCAGCAAATATGCCATGTAAATGGGGTGAGCCGGGAGCGACAAAACTGCCCAATCAGCACCTGGCTCTGTGAGCGAGCGATAATTAGCACTGTGTGTAGACACTAATAAACATTTATGTCTGAAATTACAACTTTTAGCAATGTTAATAAGGGATATATTGGCAATCTGTAAAATAAAAGGTCTTGAAAAGAATGTCATACATTAAGCAGTGGCAGACATTTCCCGTTCTTGCACAATCTCTCTCTCTTTTTTTATTTTCCCTAATTGCAAATGGCCACGCTGTTTTATTGAGAAATTAATTGACATAGGAACCTACCTAAAAAAATGGGTTGTGTCTCTTTGGCCTCCCCATTAACCTCGTTGCTGAATTCTGAGACCTTATATACCTCCTGGTGATAATCTGGCATGAGAAAACAGTGAAAAATTAGAATTCTAATGACCTCAAGATAGGAATGTGCAATAAAGACTAGAATCTCATTCTATATGGTATGTATAGTCTATAATTCACAAATTTACTTTTTGAGAACTCAGTTATTCATAGAATTTGCAGTCAATAATCCCTCAAACTTTGCTTACTCTTAAGTACACACCAACTTGAAATATTACTTTGAATTTAGAAATCTGATGTGCTTGATCACACAGTTTTCACGGTAAATTATGCCCACAGATGCCAATTATTCAGCTTCCTTTCTTTGGGATGGCAAGTATGTTTACGGGGAAAAGAAAAATCTTGTCCAATCATGGAACAGAGGAGGTTTCCAAATTTGTTTCCACAACTCATTCTCATGAGCTTATCAAAAGTAAGCTTTAGAGTTACCTAGCACTTTAGTTATCTCAGGTTACCCAGAAAATGTTAGACTTTAAGCAGCTTAAAGGCCAGCGCACATGAAAAATACTGATTTGTTATTTCAAATATAGTATAATTTGGACAAGAAGGCAAGATTTCCGTCTTTTGCACAAGTGACTCTTTTACATTCAGCAACTGTACTTCAATAAGCAACAGTTTATTTTCTAAAAATGCACCTGCAAAGCAGAAAGAAGAATCAGACCTATACTTTTTTTTTTTTTTTTTAAAGAAGAAAAGGAAAAACTTGCTATGCCAGTCCAAGTTTAAAATCCAATAGTTTTTAAGTTTCTCTATGGAAGCTCCCAGGCTTTGACAATTTTCAATTTCTAAAAAGTAGGATCACTTAGGTAAGAAAACAGAGGTTCCTTCTTAACAGCTATTCTCTTCTTTTGGCCTTAGACCTCACAGGACAATGTCCACAGAACTACTCTCACTTTTAAGATAAGTAGTAAGATCTCTGAGGTCTTAAATCAGAAAGCAGCCTATAGTTCCTGGATGAATCAGATAGCACTCTGCAGTCAACCAGGCAGAGACTTTTAAAGTACAAATAACTGAGTAATCAATGTGGACGTGGGAAAAAATTGACACAGAAAGAGGGAAAAGCTAAATTATCTTCAACACATAAAACTATTTCAGGCCTCTTTCCTTAAACAGTATCCAAACTAAATCAGGGGAAGCAGATAAGCATAGATCTTCAAAGCATCAAACTACTGAACCTACGTGGCAGTTTACCTTAGCTTTGTAAAACTTGATTACTTACAATTCCCCTCCAATTTTCACCAGTTTACATGTGATTTCTGCAGGCCTTTGAAACAGCCCTGTTGTTCTCTATTCTGATGCCAATGATAGATTCAAACAGGGGAAAAGTGGACAGGTTCTGTGGTTTGGCTTTGACCTCAAGTTGACTCATGGACGACATTTAAACAGGGTGAGTCTAAACTCAACATTAGGACTTGTGACATCACCATGAAAAATGTCACCTGCCCCTAATTTAATGTGACATAACGCATTCTGACATATTTGCACGAATGCTCCTATTACCTTGAGTTCCCATCGTTTTCTAAAAAGTCAAACCAAGAGGGTAAAGAACAAGTAACCAAACACGAACAAGAAAGAAGGCATTCAACTTTCCCCTCCCCTGACAAAATAAAAGCCCAAAGAGTGTGGCATACACCTGTTAAATCATCAGAAACTGGCTGGATTTTTTTTAATCATACTTATCTGACTGCTGTGTGATCTAGCCTAAAATACCTTTCTACCCCAAACCAGCTAGCTAGAGAAAAGCTGCTGGATGTCAACAATCCTGCTTTAGGCTTGGACACCTATTGAGCTTCTTTCTCCTCCTTAAAAAGAACAACCACGATTATCTTTTTTTCCTCTTCTCTTTGGAGGGGGGATCCCAAAACAAAACAAAAACAACAAATCACCGGTGCGATGGCCCACGCTCGGCCTGACGGTCAGGCGGTGCGCGGCCACCCTAGCCCGGCCCGGTGGCACCCCGAGGAGGGCTCGAGCCCCCGCTGTCATTGTTTGCTAATTTCCTGACGTGCCCTCCGACTTGTTTACGTTAAATAACAGCCTGCCTCCCCCCCGCACAACTTTCCCCGCCGCCCGGCATGCGCGGCCGCCGGCCTCCCCGCCCGCCCGCCCGGGGGCACCGGGGCTCCGACAGGGCGCGCCCCCGGCGTGGCCCCCCGCGGGCGGCCGAGGGCGCGGCGCCGGGTCCTTCCTCCCGCCGCCCCCGCTGGCCGCTTACCTCGGCTCACCAGTTTGAAGCTCTGGGATTTCCTGCTTCTTTTCCTCTCGGAGAACTCCATGGTGCGGGAAGGCGGCGGCGGGGGCTGCGGCGGGGCTGAGGCGGCGGTGGCGCGGGCTCGTGTCACCGGCGCGGAGCCGCCGGGACCAAGGTCCGCGTCTCGCCCGGGCGGGGGGAGGCCGCGGGACGGGAGGAACCACCGCGAGCCCGCTCCGGGGCTGCGGGCGCGGGGCCCGGCGGCGCGGGCTCCCGGGAGAAGTTGCCCCCGCGCGGCGCCGCCCCCCGAGCCCTAGGCGCCCCCCCGGGCTGCGCTCATGCCGGCTGGCTCCCTCCCAGCGCCGCCCGCCGCAGCCCAACTTTCCGTTGGGAGCGGGCCGGGCGGGGGCGCGGCGGCGGCGGGGGTCGGAGCTGGGCGCTCGCCGCGGCCCGCCTTGGCTTAGCCTGCGGACGCGGCGCGGCGGCGGCCCCGGGGACGCGGCGGCTGGCGGGCGGGCCGAGGGGAGGGCGGCGGCGGGGGCTGCGGGCGCGGAGCCGGCCGGGGCGCTGACCGCCCCCGCGGGAGGAGGGGCGCCGGCGGAGGGGGCGGCGCCGCCGGGACCCCGGGGCCACCTGCTGGCGGAGCGGGGCCGCCGCCATCCCCGGGGGCAGCCGCCGCCGCCGCCGCCGGCCTGGCCGCGCGGCGCCCCGAGGAGGCGCGGAGGCCGCGGCGCAGCGCCCCGGCCCGGCCGCCCGCCCCCGGGGACGCCGGCGCCGCCGCCCGGGCCTCCGCTCGCTCCGCCGCTCCTGGCCTCCCTGCGCCGCCGCCGCCGGCGGGGCGAGCTCCGCGTTGGGAATAGTCCCGGGGCCGTGGACCCTCCCTGGCCGGCTGCGCCGCTTGGGATACCCCCGGGGCCAGACACACAGATTTTAGGCAAGTTTTCGGGAGAAAAAACTTACCCATCTGCACTCCGCAAGAACACGAGATTTTAGAAATTATTGTTGAGGAGAGTATAGGAAAGAGTGAGCTTCAATTCCTTTCCCAGATCTCAGGAGGACCGAAGGGACAGCCCGAACTGTACTCAAGGACAGCACTTGGGACGTGGGCTCCGAGAAGGTGGCTGGTGTGGGGTGGGGTGGGGTTCGGTGGCATTAGGGAGGCTGTGGGCAAGGCAGGTGCAGGGACTTTTGACTGCGGAGGGAATATTCCAAATAATTGCCTTAAACAGAAAGCTGTTAGTTTTTTTGTAATATTCTTCTCTGGGGAGTGGAGAGCGCACTACAGGCATCATTTCTTTCTCAAAACATCTTTCGAGCGGAAAGGAAAAAATTTTACACCACCTGGAAATGGCAGTGCAGGAGCTGGCATGCTTAAAACAACCGCTGCCAAACCCACATATGACAGGGTAAAGAGGTGGGCACCCGTCCAGCAGTGGGATGAATTTTGTGCCCAGGAAAGGATAGAAGAGGGGAAAGGGTATGTTGCTAAATGGGATGAGTTTCACCATGGGGCCCACCCTGATGAGGAGACGGCCACACAAGGGGCCAGTCTTAACAGGGACATACAGAGCAGGACACTGTCAAGGAAGTCGGAGTTTAAGCCAACAGAATAAACATACACTAAGAAAAGTACAGAGCAGGGTAACCAGCTAACCAGGTAGTGAGCAGGAATGGTACCGTCCGGAGGTCTTGGGTGGAGAGCAGCAACCCTGGGAGGCTGTTACACCTGGCCTGCAGTAGAGAGAGGGGACAGTCCCTTCAGTTCAATAAAACAAACGCGTAAATAAAAGCTTGTAACCTTTTTGGTTGCTGTCTTCTTTGAGATTATATTCCAAAGCTTAGGGCTTCTTTTTCAGGGAAAGGTAAAGTTTTGTATATATTTCTTGGAGTTCTTAGACCTCTTTAAATTCTAAGGAGTAGTAGAAGGGATTAAAAAATTTAACAATCTGGCTGGGCGCAGTGGCTCACACCTGTAACCTTAGCACTCTGGGAGGCTGAGGCAGGTAGATAGCTTGAGCTCAGGAGTTTGAGAGCAGCCTGAGCAAGAGCAAGACCCCATTTTTACTAAAAAAACTTGCCAGGCATTTGGCAGGTGCCTGTAGTCCCAGCTACTGGGGAGGCTGACGTGGACTGGGAGTGGGGGGTTGGCTTGAGTCCAGGAATTTGAGGTTGCGGTGAGCTATGATGCTATGGTACTCTATCCAGGGTGACAGAGTGAGACTCTGCCTTAAAAAAAAAAATAATAATAATAAAGTTCTAACAGTAATTAAACAACTATCCTATTTAGGTCTGTTCCTACCTCACTCGTACCTCCACCCCTTTCTTCAAATTCAGGCATAAAAACCGGAATATGTTTTGTATACTTACAAAGAAGTAACCATACTGTTTTGTTCTTGTTCTTGTTCTTTAGTCTGGGTACCCATTGTTTCCTTTTTTTTTTTTTGGAATACCTTTTAAAATGTTATCCCCAAAGCCATAAGGCCAAGTACTACATGAACTTTGAATATTGTTCATGGCTTAGAGCAGAAAATGAGATCTTATTATGCTTAACCTATGATGAAATCAGTGAAGGTGTCATCCCCAAGAAGCAAATCCCTGGGGAAGATATTAACAACTTAGCATTTTCGGTTCAATTAGGAATATATATTTTGTTTACTGAAGAGAATATTTTTGATATAGCTAAGAATAAACTATGTCAAAGTAATAGTATTTTTAAATAACATTAGTTTTTCCTTGAACTTCTTTACCTGACTTTTCAAAGATGATGATGGGTAGGCCTGTCCTGTTAACTTTTAGAGAAAGTCAGCATTTGTTTACTCTCCACTTTGGACAAATCATGCTTTTATGTAACACAAAGTAAAGATCCATAATTAGCATTGAGATTAATTATAATATTTCATTAAAATGAGATTGCTTTAAGTGGTAGGGGTAGGGCCTATATTGCAAGACCCAAAGTGGATACCTGAAACTGGTGATAGTACCAAACTCTATACAATACTATGTTGTTTTGATCTGATAACCAAGAGGGCTACAGAGTGTCTAATGGGCAGATATCTTAGACAGTGTGGATACGCTGGACAAAGGATAATTCACGTCCGAGGCAAGATGAAATTAGATGGCACAAGATTTCATCATGCTACTCAGAATGGTGCACAATTTAAAACATGCACTGTTTATTTTGGAATTTTTCATTTAATATTTTTGGATCTCAGTTGACCAAGGATAACTGAAATCACAGATAAGGGGGACGAGTGTATTTGTCGGCTTGGGCTGCCTTAACAAAATACCGCAGACTGGGCGGCTTAAGGTATAGCAGAATCAGTTTCTGCTCTTTTCCTAGCTTGCATTGAGCTGCCTTCTTGTTGGGTCCTAATGTGACATGAAGATGTCTGTTTTTCTTGTTCTCACTCCTACAACTTAGGCTACCAATCTTATTTGATTACGGCCCCACCCTTATGACCTTTTTTTAACCTTATTTACCACCTATTAAAGGTGTGATTTCCAAACAGTCACTTTGGGACTTAGGGCTTCAGCACATGAATATGGTGTATCTGTGGGAACACAATTTGGTTTACAGTATTGTTTTTATTCAAATATAGTTTTTGTGTTGGGATGTTCTAGAATGTTCTCCAGGAGATCTACTAATTTCTCTGCCTCACACTTCAAATCCCCCCCAAAGCTTCAGAAGCACAAGTTTACATATTACTAGAGCGAGGGAAAACCAGTCAAATGTTCAATGACATCATGCAGGCAAAACATCTTATTATGTGACCAATCTGAAATCCAGTGGATTATAAAGATTAAATCTTAATCTTTAACAAAGATGGGTAATTTGGCCAGAAAACATTAAATAACCTTAACTCTATTCTTAAAATGTTCATTCTGAAACTCTATCCTGAGAGGCATAGCATTATGAAAAGTTTCCTCTTTATTTAGATCTCTGCTGTTCAATAGAAATACAATATGCAAGCCATATATGTAATTAAAATGTTTCTATTAGCCACATTTTAAAAAAGTGAAAATAAACAGATTAAAATAATTTTAATAATTTATCTTATTTAACTGAACACATTTTGACATATAATCAATAAAAGAATATTATTGAGATAGGCTTTTTTTTTTTTTTTTTTTGAAACAGAGTCTCACTCTGTCACCCTGGGTAGAGTGCTATGACATCATTGAAGTTCACAGCAACCTCAAACTGTTGGGATCAAGCAATCAGCCTCCCAAGTAACTGGGACAATAGGTACCCACCTTGATGACTGGCTAGTTTTTCTATTTTTAGCAGAGACTGGGTCTTATTCTTGCTCAGGCTGGTCTCAAACTCCTGAGTTCAAGGGATCCACTGGCCTTAACCTCCCAGAGTCTAGGATTACAGGCCTGAGCCACCACACCAGGCCTTGAGACAGTTTACATATATATATATATATATATATATATATATATATATTTTGGGGGGAGGGGGTATGGTTTCAAAACTGGTATGTCTTTACATTTAAAGAACAAACCAATTCAAACTAGCCAAAGTTCAAGCGCCTCATGTAATTAGTAGCAACTACATTATACAGCTCAGATTTAGAGAAACTTTATCATTCGAACCATGCCATGTCCATAGATATGACTACAACTTGATTACTGTTTAATTATTTTATTAATAACCTTCAAAAAGAAGATCAGCAGAATGGTATTATTGGGCTTGGGGCTTTTTATAATCTTTGGTTGGATTCTCTAGAATGGAATATTCTGTCACTAAGCAGATTCTGGGACTCCTTCAGGAAGATTTAATAAGTATAAATAGTCTCTTTTCAATGTTACAACACTCACTCCTCAAAAGGGTCATGGAGAGATTAGACAGCCCTACTTTCAGCCTCTATTTCTGTATTGTTGCTGGCCTAACACAAGTTTCCACACTGGTCTACTTCATTGGTTTCAGTGATTGTAATCGAAGAGAAAGGAGGCGTTTTTTTATAAAAGATTACGTAAGTCCACAAATAATATTACCTAAGATTTATATGGGCTTCTCTTGTAGGAACGCAAGGATATTTGTACATTCTCTAATTCTCTTAATTGCTCTATGAACTTAATATATATTAATATTGCAATTTTGCAAATACAAAAATCATTGTTCTCAAGACCTTTTTTTTTTTTTTTTTTTTTGAGACAGAGCCTCAAGCTGTCGCCCCCTAGAGTAATGTGGCATCACAGTTCACAGCAACCTCCAACTTCTGGGCTTAAGCAATTCTCTTGCCTCAGCCTCCCAAGTAGCTGGCACTACAGGCACCCGCCACAACGTGCAGCTATTTTTTAGTTGTAGTTGTCATCGTTGTTTGGCAGGCCCGGGTTGGATTCAAACCCGCCAGCTCAGCTGTATGTGGCTGGCGCCTTAGCCACTTGAGCCACAGGTGCCAAGCCCACAAGACCATTTTTTAGTGAAACTAGAATGGTATGTTGGTTTCCTGATTCTTAATACGATGCATTAAACAAAATCTTTTTCTTGTATCTTTAAAATGAATTTTCTGTTCTTTTTCCTTTTTAATTAGGAACTACCTAATTAAAGGATTACAGGCCTGAGCCATCACACAGTAAAGAACTGAAATACAGTAAAGAATCTCAAGCGGACACCTCCATTAATTTCTTCTACTTATATGTATATCCACTTATATTTTATTTATATGTAACCCCACCCAGATGAAGATAAAGACCTTTTCCAGAACACCGTGGGCTCCCCCAGGGTGCCTCTCAGTAGATAAAGTCCCAAGAAAACCACATTGTAACCTCTGTCATCATAGCTTGGGTTTGCCTGTTCCTGAATTTAACATAAATGGACTCATACTGTGTGTACCATTTTGTGTCTAGTTTTTTTTTGCTTAACATTATATCTGGAGATTCATTCATGTCATTGACTATAGTAGTCATTCATTCATCTTCAGCGCTGTATATTATTTTGTTACAGTAGACCCTCCATAGCTGACCACCTCCCTACATTGACCACCTCCTTAAGTTGACCTAATTTTCACAGACCAGACGTGCACCACACGGACAGATTGGTACAGCAGGCCTAGTCCCTTATGTTGACCACCTCCCTATGTTGACCAGTTTGTTACAACTTACAGGATTTCTACTGTATATGAATATACCACAATTTGTATTTTATTGTTGATGGATATTCTCATACATTTTTGTTCACCGCCTTTCGGTGCACACAAGCACACTTTTTTTTTTTTATCTTGAGTATGTATGAGTAGAACTGTGGAATTATAGTATATACATATGTTTAGATTTGTAGATTATCATCAAAATTTTTTCCTAAGTAGTTCTACCAGTTTACACCCCCACTAGCAGTGTGAGAGTTTAGTTATTTCACGTCTTTACCAACACTTGGTATCATCCATCCAGTTAATGTTAACCCTTTGAAAGACGGTATAACGGTATCTCATTATATCATTGGGATTTTACTTTGCCTCCCTCAGGCGACCAATGCCACACATTTTCTCATGCTTATTTTTCATTTCGACATCCTTTTTGTAATGGGCCTGTTCACGTCTTTTGCCCACTTAAAATTTTTTGAGGGATTGGTCTTTGTACTGATTCAAAGGAGATCTTCCTGTATTCTGGATAGAAGTCTTTTGTAGGATATTTGTATTGCAAAGACCTCTTTCAATCTGTAGCTTGAGTTTCCATTCTTAATAGTCCCTATAAAATTCTTTATATTAAAACATTATAGTCTAGCCACATAACTTTTTCTTTTAAACTTGAATCTGTCAGTATATTAGTTTCTCAAGGATGCTGTAACAAATAGTAATAAAACTAGTGGCTTAAAATGACAAACATTTGTTCTTTCACAGAGGCCAGAAGTCTGAAATCAACATCTTTGGGGCAAAATCAAGGTGTCCACCAGCCTCAGCTCCATCCTGTCTTTTTACCACCACTCCTCTATGGGGAAGTATCCTTCTGCCCATCTCTTAAAAGGACACTTACCCTGACATTTAGGACTCACCCACATAATCCAGGATAATCTCCCTTCATAAAACCCTTAACTTAATCACACCTGCAAAGACCCTTTGTTTTGTTTTTTTTTTCCTCAAATAAGGCAACATTCACAGGTTCCAAGTATCAGGACATGAAGATCATTTAAGGATCCAGTTTTTAGCCTTGCAGTACAATCGACTCCAGAGCAAATAAACCTCAAGACAAGACAGTGATAGACAAGGTTCTGGCTGGGGTTTAGGAAACCTAAGTGCCACTACCCATGCTCATTTTTATGATCTGTAGGCTTCAGTCTCTTTACCTATAGAAATAATAGCATATGCCTTATCCATGCTACTAATACAAATTTGTTTTCAGGTAAAAATTCTGTATGTAAGAGTTATTTGAAAAATTAAAACTTAGGGTCATTTGGTTTTGGTCCCTGCCATTACTTGAGATGAAATTGAGTACCTTACCCTTGTAGTGCAATTCTCATTTTTGCTGTTGAATGATACTTGTAGGTAAGTGACTTCCTGCAGCATTAGGGGTGTGTAGGGAATGTTAACCTGAGTCCAAACATTTCAGACAGTGTAGTTAGAAGTTTGGAGCGCATATGCTAGAGACGTCTGGGGTTTGAAATTCAGCTTTATTGGTCCGTGTGGTGCAATCTTAGGCAATTCAGGGTCTGATATAATATAGTACCATACCAGTACTGTATCCAGGGACCATTTAATATAAAGAACTAACTTACAGAAGGTGGTTAGCTACTAAAAGGGGCAAAAAATGTGTCCAAGGGGTACAGAATTAGCAGTTGCAAAACTGTAGCCACTTCCTCTTTGGCTAAGGAAGAGTGGGTTGTAAGCAAGCAGTAGGATGAGATTTGGTCTTTTTCGAAGAACACACAGCCTGTGAAAGGCAAAACACTTTCCAGAAAGTGAGGGCCAGGGCTGGTTTACAGAAGCAGTCCCCTAAGGACAGAGCGGCCCCCTCCAAGCTGCCTTCTGGGCTCCCTCACTGATCAGAAGAGGGCAGGAAGTTGTGCAGAAGCACCTTCCCAGGCTGTGGCCCTGCGGAGCCTCTTTGATGCCCTCTGTTGACAAAGCCTCCGTCCCGCCACCTCAGGGCCCCAAAGCAGGGCTGAGAAAGATGTATCTGGCCATTGTATATTATCTTATGCCTTATTTTTCTTTCTTTCTTTTTTGAGACAGAGTCTTGCTATGTCACCCTCGGTAGAATGCGTGGCATCACAGCTCACAGCAACCTCAAACTCTTGGGCTTAAGCAATTCTCTTGCCTCAGCCTCCCACGTATCTGGGACTACAGGCACCTGCCACAATGCCTGGCTATTTTTTTGTTGCAGTTGTCATTGTTGTTTTAGCAGGCCCAGGCTGGGTTCGAACCTGCCATCCTTGGTGCATGTGGCCGGCGCCATAACCACTGTGCTACGAGGGCTGAGTCTCTTATGTCTTATTTTCTTCATCTGGAAATAGGATAGTAACTGTACCTCGCACACAGAATTATTGTGCAGAGTAACTGGATGAAGGTGTATGAGTACCTAGCCTATTGTACCCATTGTCCCAGCTACTTGGGAGGCTGAGGCAAGAGGATTACTTGAGCCCAAGAGTTTGAGGTTGCTGTGAGGCTAGGATGACACGGCACTCTACCCAGGGCAACAGAGTGAGACTCTGTCTCAAAAAAAAAAAAATTTATTTGGTTTGAGCCAGTTCACACTTTGCAGGGGTCCTCAAACTGTGGCCTATGGGCCACATGAGGCGGTGTGATTGTATTTGTTCCCATTTTGTTTTTTACTTCAAAATAAGATATGTGCAGTGTGCATAGGAATTTGTTCATAGTTTTTTTTATACTATAGTCTGACCCTCTAACAGTCTGGGGAACAGTGAACTGGCCCCCTGTTTAAAAAGTTTGAGGACCCCTGTTCTAAAGTATCTCAAAGCCTACCTTTAGAAATGTAAAGAACTTCTTTCCATAGCATAATCATTTTTTATTTTTTTAAATCTTGCTTTTCTTTTTAGCAGAGAAGTATGCATGACAGCTTTCTGTTTGAGTCATTAAATAGGGAAATGAGGGCCAAATGAATGAATTTATTATCTGCCACCTACTGTGGGTCAGGTGGTGTTCTAGGCCCTGGGAATACAGAAGGAGACGAGAAAAATTAAAACAAAATTTCTGTCCTCATGGAGATTAAACTCTTGATGGGGCACTGGGGTAGAGAGGCAATAAATAAATTTGGGATCAATGACAAATATTATGGAGAAAATAAAACTGAGGACATAGACTTGGTTATTTTTCAAATTTCACTACTTACTGGCTTGGTGACTGTAGCACAGTGGTTATGGCGCCAGCTACATCCACCAAGGCTGGTGTGTCTGAACCCAGCCTGGGCCTACTAAACAACAATGACAACTGCAAGAAAAAATAGCCAGGCGTTGCGGCAGGTGCCTATAGTCCCAGATACTTGGGAGGCTGAGGCAAGAGAATCTCTTAAGCCCAAGAGTTTGAGGTTGCTGTGAGCTGTGGTGCCATGGCACTCTACTGAGGGTGACATAGTGAGACTCTGTCTCAAAAAAAAAAAAAAAGAAAATTAACTACTTATAAAGAAGTGTGTGTCCATGTGTGTGTGGCTTTTGGTGACAGTTCTATGCATATTCTTCCATTCTGTATCAGTTGTGGAAATCAGAACTCCCACGATCCTAGGAGACCTTGTGCTGGGAAGTTTTTCCTTTGTACGTAGAGATTTTGGTTAAATGTGTTCGAGGTTCTCCTTTTTAGACATTTTCTCTTCACATTATAAACAAGTTCAGTCCTTCATCTATTGGAACTCATATCACTTTGCACATATACTCAGTGTGCAAGAAAGTCCTCTCTCTATAGGCTGGCCGTGGTGGCTTACACCTGTAATCCCAGCACTCTGGGAGGCTGAGGTGGGTGGATCCCTTGAGCTCAGGAGTTTGAGACCAGCCTGAGCAAGAATGAGACCCCATATCTACTAAAAATAGAAAAAACTAGCCAGGCATTGTGGCAGGTACCTATAGTCCCAGCTACTTGAAAGGCTGAGGCAGAGGGATCACTTGAGCTCAGGAGTTTGAGGTTGCTGTGAGCTAAGCTGATCCTATGACACTTTAGCCTGGGGCAACAGAGTGAAACTCTGTGTAAAAAAAAAAAAAAAAAAAAAAGGCTTGGCACCCATAGCTCAGTGGTTAGGGTGCCAGCCAAATGCACCAGGGCTGGTGGCTTTGAACCCAGCTAGGGCCTGTTAAATAACAATGACAACAATAACAAAAAATAGCTGAGTGTTGTGGTGGGTACCTGTAGTCCCAGCTACTTGGGAGGCTGAGGCAAGAGAATCGCTTAAGCCCAAGAGTTTGAGGCTGCTGTGAGTTGTGATGCCACGGTACTCTACTGAGGGTGACATAGTGAGACTCTGTCTTAATAAAAAAAAAAAAGAAAAAAGAAAGTCCTCTCTTAATTGTCAATACACTTTGCTTTCTCCCCAGTGCCAGATTGATGTGTTGCTAAAGCCATTCTTTCCCACCTGTGTGTCCAAATGCTACCATCTCCTTAGATGAGAGTGAGGCCTCCATGTTTGATTTTCTTTCTTAACACTTTCCCTCTTTTAAGTGTTCACGACTGGCTGGACTCCATCCTGTGAAATAAAAGTAGAAATTTCAGACTAATCTCTTTCATTTAATTCCCCCATTCCAAAGACTCTAGAAACAGGTCTGAAAATTATAGGAACCACAAATTTTAAAAAGTGTTAGTTTGATAAGTCTGAAATTAATGCCTTAATTTATTCACCACAGAATGTCTTCACACATCGCTGTTTTCTGTAATTTATACCATAGACTGTCTACTCGAGTTAATGTGTGAAGCATGGTTAAATTACACCTAAAAAGGAATATGGAAATTATCTCCAAGATGGTGACAGCAAGAGGGTCTAACCAGGAGTAATGGGGCAAAATTTAAATGAGACAAATGGAAACAGAAGTTTTAGGAAAACTGTCAGGTATTTAAGATGTGCCTAACTGGAATCTGCTCCTCAGAAAAAGACTTGAAAACATTTAGAGTACTGGAAAGGGAACAGACCAAGTTCGAGAAAGTGTTTCTATAGGGAACTCATATACGTGGCCTAGTAATTGGACTAATCAATAGCCTTTTATGTGTCTCATCTCATAAATTTTCATTCTTTGGTTAATCACGTCGAGGAAGGTTTGCGATAAAGATCAAATGAACAATTCTATAGAAAAAAAGAGACATATTTTGTCAGTATGATTTCATTCTGTACTTTTCCCCAATGTGTATGACATCCTGGCAGACTTTCCTTCATTTTCTTCTGGCTAATTTAACACTGGTGAAGGCTGCCAAACTGATAACTTGGGAGACTGAAGTCTATTATGCACTTCCCTGACTTTGTACTTCAGTCTCATTTGAAGGGCATCTGCAAGAACTGTCAAGGCAAGATCTCTGTGTGATTCAAATTAGTTTTGTTTTTTTGAGACTAAAAGTAGAGGCCAGACACAGTGGCTCACACCTGCAATCCTAACATTCTGGGAGGCCGAGGCAGGAGGATCACTTGAGGTTAGGAGTTTGAGATCAGCCTGATCAAGAGTGAGACCTCATCTCTAATAAAAATAGTAAAATATCGGGTGGGTGTGGTGGTACATGCCTGTAGTCTCAGCTACTCAGAAGGCTGAGGCTGGAGGATTGCTTGAGCTTAGGAGTTTGAGGCTTCTGTGCGCTACGATGATGCCACTGCACTCTAGCTAGGGCAACAGAGTGAGACTCTGTCTCAAACAAAAAAAAAAAAAAAAAAAAAAAAGAAAGAAAGAAAGAAAGAGAAACAAACAAAACTATTATTTTTTAAATGTTAGCATTTTGAAGATGGCATTCATTAATTCATTTAAAACTCCTATAATTTCCGAAGCCTTGTGTTCTGGGTTTCAGGTCCTGTGGAAAATATCGATATTTATTAGATTGTTCCTGCCTTCAGTGAATACACAGTTCAGCAGGCTTTTAAAATGAGCAAGAGCAGCTTTTACATGGGCCTAAAACACTAAGAGGAAACTGGACTGGAACTCGGGTCACTGAAGACAGGTCAGTGATTAGCAGGTAGAGAGAGAGCACATGCAGGGAAGGTTACCAGGTCCAGTGAAAACAGGTCAGTCTCCCTCTACCATGTTTAACAGAACTGTTTTTACTTGGAAGTCTTATTTTGGCAGAATATAATTCCTTCCAAACCAATCACTGAAGAGCTGAAATAATTTGGGGGATTTTTCAGAGGAGAAGTAAGCTGGGCAATCTCTCACCTGCTCCCCACCGTGCCTCCATCTTGCCTCATTCCTCCTAACCTTGTGGTCCCCAAACCCTGGCCACGGACTGGTACCATCTCGGGCCTGTTAGGAGCCCTGCCGCACAGCATGAAGTGAGCCCTGAGCAAGAGAGCAAGGTTTCATCTGTATTTACAGCCGTCCCATCACTCACCTCCCAGCCTGGGCTCTGCCTCCCGTCACATCAGCAGCAGCATCAGATTCTAACCCCGCTATAAACTGCGTGTGTGAGGGATCCAGGTTGTGTGATCCTTAAGAGAATCGAATGCCTGATGATCTGAAGTGGAGACGTAATTTGCTTGAATCATGTAAAAACCTATCCCTGGCCCATGTCTGGAAAATTTATCTTCCATGAAACTGGTCCCTAATGCCCAAAAGTTTGGGTATTGCTGTGCATTCGAAATGCATCTCCCTGTTTCTCTGCTTTTTTTTCTCTGGGGAGCTCTGTTCTCACTCAGGCTGTATTTCATCAGCGACACCCCCTGCCCCCACCTTGTGTCCCCATGTCCTTATTCCATTCCAGCAACCAGGGATGGTTGTGGGCAGCAGAGGTGCTTACCCACTCAGCATCCCTCATGCCACTGCTATTAACTGCACTGTGCAACCTGATTCCATCCTCAGCTGGGGAGACCAAAGAGGCTCTCTCATCACCTGCAGAATCCTTCATAGTTGACTATTCAAGAATACTTTGATGAGATCTCTACCTTATGACAGTGATTTTCAACTGGTGTGCTAGGAAAATTTTTAAAGATCATTGATTAAACAATTTTCAGAAGAAGTTCGAAGCACAGTAAGTATATTCTGTTCTTAATTCTTTTTTTTTTTTTTATCAACATAATTTAAGTGTGCCTCGGAAGTTTAACTATAGGTTCAAGTGTGCCAGGGATAAAAAAAGATAAAAAAAACTACCTTATGGGATAACAGCAAAACAAAACAAATTGGACGTCTGCCATGAAACTTAGGTGGGGCTTCTGGTTTTACAATTTGATTATTAGTAACTATCTATGTAAACACATTTATACACATCTAATAATATTTTACTAGTTTCATTCAATCATTTTTAAGTCATATAACAAATAAAATGTAAATACAGTCCACACTAGCTTTTAAAACAATGATTTCATCACATGAAGTTACACTGCCATGGTTTCAGTATCTGCTAAAAGTTGGAGTGAGATTCCTTTCTCCTTTTTTAATGAGAACCATCAAGATGGAGGACGGGGTGGCACCTGTGGCTCAATGGAGTAGGGTGCCAGCTCCATATGCCGGAGATGGCGGGTTCAAACCCAGCCCCGGCCAAAAAAAATAAGATGGAGGACGAGAAAGTAAGAATTAGCCAGATGAGACTGCACTTATCACTCCATATTTATCACATCAAACGTTCACTTTTTCATTCTATATGTACTGGATTGTTCAAGAAAAATAATTGTAAGGTTTTTTTCTTTTTTTGGCCGGGGCTGGGTTTGAACCCGCCACCTCTAGGATATGGGACCAGCGCCCAACTCCTTTGAGCCACAGGTGCCACCCAATAATTGTAAGTTTTTGAGCGCGCTCATGATGCCTATGTGACATTTCCTTGTCAATGTAGCTACATTTCTTTTCCTTCCTTCCTTCCTTCCTTCCTTCCTTCCTTCCTTCCTTCCTTCCTTCCTTCCTTCCTTCCTTCCTTCCTTCCTCTCGCTTTCTCTCTCTCTTTCTTTCCTTTTCTTCCAAACAGAGTAGTATCTTTGGTCTGTATGTCTTCTGTTTGGCAATGGAGAGTTCCTTCAGATTTTGACACATTCCTGAAAGTATTTTGCTTTGAAATTCTCAACTCCTTTTCTGGAAATGGGAAGAGACCTTGAGCTCATCTATACACGTGATGCTGACGAGTACATCTTCACAGGACTGTAGGACGAGCCGACTGGGTCTCTGCCTACTGTACACCAATAAAACATTTTCAGCTCCTTAAGCACTTGCACCCTTCAGACTGCCTCCATCTGACCTGCTAGTTTTAGGGACTGCTCTTTTCATGGTCTGGCGTTGTAGGTACATTTTTGTGGGCAACTCCAGAGTCAACATATACCTAAGAATTCCCCTTGTTAAGCATAAGGTATTCATTCCTGGTTGTTCTGCCTCTCACTGAACGTCACAATTTAAAGTCAGCAGATCTAGAGGAAAAAAAAAATGAAACAGGGATACTCCATTAAATTTGAATTTCACATGATGAATACTTGTTTTTTTGAACATGTATGTCCGGTGCAATATTTCATTCATACTTAAACACTGCAAAATTATTCATTCTTTATGTGAAATTCACATTTAACTGGGCATCCTGTATTTTGTTTGGTGACTCTATCAAATGGGAATTTCTGCCCTTGCACTTTCTCTATCCTTCAGTCCCCAGAACTTCACCAGGGCTCAGAATATAGAGGTGGGGGTGAGGAGACATAAAAGAGGATACTGGATACACATTGCCAGATTTCGGGGCAATTTCCAGGTCTAGAAAAGTGCTGAGATGCCAGTCATAGAAACTGGTGGCCCCAGGGATGAGGTGCCCCCAGGAATGAGACGGCTGTTCATCAGACGAGTCATGTATCAATCTCCATCAATACCAATTTACCCCATACTCCAGCAGGGCTGCAGCAAACTACATCAGCACAGATGTGGCCCCTGAGCTGGAGTCTGTCGTCAGGCCAAGCTGTGCTTTGTGATATCCTAACTGTATAGGTGTACGGGTGAGGCTATCCATCGTCCCACTAGCAAGATGTTATTACCATATATACAGTAGACCCTCCATCGTTGACCACACCTTCCTGCACTAACCATCTCCTTAAGGTAACTTAATTTTCATAGACCAGACACGTACCACATGGACATATCAGTACAGGAGGCCTAGTTCCTTATGTTGAACATACCCACGTGTCGACCAGTTTGTTACAGTCACTTAGGCGGTCATCAGAGGTTCTGCTGTATTTATATTTATTTCCCTCATGTTTTTTGCTGTCACATTGACTTTTGCTGTCACATTGACTGGAAGGGGAATGATGCTGAGACGCTCTTACATTCAACCCAGCTACAAGCAGCTGAACTAAAGGGAGGACGGAGGGAGGGAAACCCGGACAGCCAGTGTCTGCTAACGGCTGATCAGACCAATGTCGGGCAGCAACAGTGAGAAACACAGTACCTCATTGATTCCATCATTATAACATTCCCTGGGAAGAGTTAAAATGAGTATTCCCAACAGGAATGTTAAAAAATAAATTAACATTGTTTATTCATGCCTTTACGATACTATGGATTTTCTCCTTCCTCCTGTTCTCTTCATAAAATTAAACATACATGTGACATGATGTGTGTCCAGGAGATAAGCAAACGTATATTTTTGTCATGCAAAGTAGATCTTACACTCCAAATCAGTGGGGTATTTTTTTTATTTTTAAACTTTCAAAGGTGTTGCCATGGAGTCTTTGCCTCTCTGCCTTTGAACACTGCAAGAACAATAGGATCTCTTGTTTTGGAATTACCTTCAGAGTTAATGTCAAATTGCTCCGATTATCCTCAGCAGTGGAAACATCTCTACCTTTAGAGATTCATTTGAGTTTAGGAAACAGCCAAGGATAATTTGGACTTCAGTTTAAGTATGGAATCATCATAGATAATATTTTTGGATTTAAAAACAGGATAGGAAAACAGTTGACACTTTTAATAGCTCATACACTGAAATAATTATAAAATAAGACATTCTCAAGCAATGGATTGAGTTGAATAAAAGTAAATGCTTCTAAACAACTATTTCAAAATAACCACTTATTTGGAACTGTGCTTATCAATGTGTTTATTCCCCCATTTGTTCAATGTTAATTCATCAAACATGCCTTGAGGCCCTACAAAATCTTAGATGCTTGTTGAGGGTACCGCAAGAAGAAGACTTAGTTTTTGTATTCAAAGAACTTTTAATTTCATCAAAAAACAGATGTACAGGCTCAGCACCTGTAGCTCAGCAGCTAGGGTGCCAGCCATATACACCGGAGCTGACAGGTTCAAATCCAGCCTGGGCTTGCCAAACAACAATGACAGCTACAACCAAAAAATAGCCGGGCATTGTGGTGGGTGCCTGTACTCCCTCCCTTGGGAGGCTTAGGCAAGAGAATCACTTAAGTCCAAGAGTTTGAGGTTGCTGTGGGCTGTGACTCCATGGCACTCTATCCAGGGCTGCGTCTCAACCCCCCAAAAAACTAGATGTACAGATGCAAAATTATAGTGTGCAGATCTTATGTGAAACCTTTGAAAGGTTCAGAATTCACAATTTGTCAAATATCTCAGCAAGGTGACAGGATGGTATTTAACTTACTGTGGCTGCATAATTACCCCTAAACATAGCAGATTTCTAATAATACAACAAAAGCATTGATTTTTCCCATGAATTTGCATTTCAGGCAGGGGTCCGTGGCATCAGCTTGTTAGAACAGGTGGGGTGTTTGGGCTCCCAGAGCAGGGACTCCCCCTGAAGGCTCACTCACTTGTTCTCAAGTCTGGTGGTTGAGGCTGGCTGGTAGTTGAGGCCTCAGCAGGAGCTGTGGGCCAGAACACCTCCAGGCGGCCTCCTCACGTGGCCTGGGCTTCCTCACAACATGGAAGCTGAGTTTCAAGGACAAGCAGTTTGAGAGGAAAACAGGCAGAAGCCACATGAACCTTCATGACCTAGCCTTAGCAGAAGAGAAGCCATGTCTCTTCTGCTGATTGTTATTCCTCCGGGCAGTCATAAAATCACTCTCAGTTTCAAGAGGAAGAAACGGAACTCACCTGCTGATGAGAAGTGAAAGTTCTGGAAGAATTTGTGTAATGGAACTCATTCATGTATCTGCAAAAAATTTACTAAATAGTCACACAGAGTGGAATCAATTTAGATTATAAGGATTTCCATTCGGGTTCTACCAGCGAATGAGTTACCAAGAAATATTTTAGTTTTCAGAGATTTTCCAGATTTCAGAATTTCTAGTAAGTGATGTGCTATATAATTTGTGCTAGAGTAAGCTATAGATTTCCAGAGCTGATGAAAGAAATACTCAAGAGAGTGTCAGGGGCCCGATCAGGAAGAGTCTCATGTAATTTGGATTTTATCCTGGCGAGATAAAATTAGAGACCTCCTAGGGATTTTAAGCAGGATAAGGACGTGATCATATCAGCCTTTCAGAATGATTATTGTGGTGGGAGATAGAGGGTATATTGAGATGCTTTGTATGGAGCAGGTACTCACAAAACCATGACATGGGAGAAGCAGATGTTGGGAAATGATGAATTTTCTAATTGCACGACTGACATTTAATCCTCTACAAGTAATTCTCTATACCGGATGAATCTTGGAGTCACCTAGGAATTACTGATATCCAGCCCCCACATTCAGAGATTCTGCTGTAATTGGTCAGGGGTGAGGAATAGCTTTAGTGTTTTCCAAATGCTCTCAGATAACACCAGTGAGAAAGCGGCAGGGGTTGAGAACCCATGGCCTGTATGTTTCCCGCTTTGGAAGTTTGAGGGACTTGGAATCTAACAGGGGGGCATGCAAGTCCAGGAAGTAGTAAATCTTAGAGAACTTCTCATCAGTCCAATAAAAAGTCAGAGTCATACATTATCTGTCCCTTATCTTTCTGAAGAATTCTGAGACTGAAAGTTTGGGGTTCTTTAGTAGGAAATGACTATGTATAATATATACAGGGTATATATGTAATGATATGGTTAATTACTAAAAATCTTTAGCAATCAAAAGAAAATTATGCTATTTTTGATAACTGAGCTTTACTGTGATTTAGTCTCCTTACGATAACAAATTTATGCATTTTGATACACTGATCTTATTTGTTTTTCTCCAAATCTCTGCTGGTTTAGTAAATTGTTCTTTGTTTCCAAATGACTGGCCTAACATCACACCTCCTTAGGTGACAAAGCCACTTCCTACTTTGTTTTTCAGTCTTTTGTGTTTTTCTAGATCTTCGGTGGCATGTGAAAATCCTATCTGTTCTGTGATGTACTGTTTTTTAATGTAAAGAATAAAAACTCTGACCCTATTTTAGCTAGTGCTTAACTGGCAAGATGATAGAACAGAAATAAAATACACTGAAAAGGGGAAGTTAGAGTTATGAGGAATTGGTTCTCAGCAGGGGCCATTTCTAAGGAGATTCAAAAGACATAAAGAATTGTAACAAAATACTGTTTTAAGTATTTAACTCATTGCATCATAATTGCTAAATAAACGCTTGTTGAAAGAAGGAACCCAGGATGAATGAACTGTAAAATACTTAAGGAAATGACCATAATGATACGCTAAAATTATTATTTACTATGCACTGGACATTGTTTTAGCCCTTTGTAGACATTATACATATGTTCTCTCTCTTTTTTTTAATTTTTTAGAGACAGGGTCTCACCCTGACACCTAGGTTGCAACTTCAAACTCCTGGGCTCCAGTGATCCTCCCACGTCTGCTTCCCAATGTGCTGGGATTACAGTACAGGTCTGAGCTACTGTGTCTGGCCTCAATTTCTTTTTATTAATGGTTTCGTGGATATATCCTATCCCATCTTTTTACCTTTAACTTATTTGTTTCTTTGTATTTAAAGTGGGATTCTCATAGACAATATACAATTGATTTTGCTCTTTAAAAGTCAATCTGACAGGGTGGTGCCTGTGGCTCAAAGGAGTAGGGCGCCGGCCCCATGTGCTGGAAGTGGTGGGTTCAAGCCCAGCCCCGGCCAAAAACTACAAAAAAAAAAAAAAAAAAAAAAAAGACCGCAATCTGATAAGGGCGGGGGTTGCATGATGGTGGTTAATGAATATTATTTAAAGGAATGTGTTTTTTAAATACTGTTGTTTTTTTTTTGTGGATCAATTATG
>CAUYPK010160869.1:0-22258 GCA_963574355.1 Loris lydekkerianus | reverse complement strand
CACTATTTCTTACTGGCAAAGGATTCACCAAGCTCTGCCAGTAAAAAGGGAAGAATTGTTGGAAAAGTGATCTATGTACACAATTCCAGTTAAGTTATAAAAGCAATATGTAATTTAGTAAAGGCTTGTGCTGCACTATTAGGACAACAAACATTAAATCAGAATCAATTATCTGCCACATTTGGAACACAATGGTATTACTCACCAAAAATCTTATATAAAACTTGCTTAAAAAGGAGTAAAAAAAGTCAGAACATGCCAGCAGGTGTTCCAGGAACATTCATCAATAATAAGATTCACATTTGGGGGTTAATTAATAGATTATAAATCTAAAGGAACTTCAGATCTTATTTTATATATGAGAGGACCTAGGCCTTGAGAAGTGACATGACCTGAACATGGTCACACAGGAGCATATGACAAAGCAAAGAAACTACCATGTTGCATCTCAGAAGTCCAGGGGAAAGATCTGAGTATACCCCGAGGCCTTCACATTGTCTCTCAGAGAAACAAGTACTTTCTGGGACTGTCACCATTCTTTTATCACACAGGGTAGTAATCCCTGAATAACAGAAAAAGGCTTGGAGACCAAAAGGCAAGGTAATGCTCACCACTCTGTGAATTGTTACTTGTGATAAGTGAAGAACTATGTTGGCTTCTATTCATAAGATTTTATATTAATTAAAAAAAAATTTATATTAATTAATTATATTAAATAATCAGTTTATTTATCTAGGCTCTAAAATAGATTTACTAGTATATGACAAGTGAGGCAAGGCAAATATGAAATATAACCCAGGAAGAGGAAGCCAAACTAGTTCATCCTAATATCCAGGAAGTCACTTGCACCATTTTAAGATATCTGGTATATCTCGGATCCTTGGCTAGTTAAGATATTTTCTGCTGGCTCGGCACCTATGGCTCAAGCGGCTAAGGCGCCAGCCACATACACCTGAGCTGGCGGGTCCAAATCCAGCCCGGGCCACCACACAACAATGACGGCTGCAAGAACAACAACAAAAAAAGATATTTTCTGCTGAAACTTCACTTTTCCTGTGGTCCAGAGTCTTTTGTACTGTTCTGCTGCGATTGCTCTGAAGTGGCTTCAGAATGTGGTCCATTTGCAACACTAGTGACACTTAAAGGAGGTATTTCAACTGTGACATCATCTAGGCCTGGGATAGATGACAACTTTGCATCTAAAATATTGAGAGTTGTTTCAATTTGTTGGATACGAAGAGAAAGACCTGCCAGTTTCTCCTCACAAACTATAGAAAAGCGGTGGAGGAACTGCACAGTGTGCACCACAAATTGTTTTAGAAAAGCCACCGTTCTTTTCTGTCGAATAGCTGGCACCTGGGTCAGGTCTATGCCTGACCCCATGAGAGGCAGCCCATCCTCATCCATCTCCTTTGGCTGGAGACCATAAGTAGGACATTTTCAAACAAAAGAAATATGTTCAATGCTTCTGAATAACCAAAGAAAAATTGTATTCTACCCCATTAACTGCCAACATCAACATATCATCTTCTTCTATACTTAAATCTTCTAAATCACAACAATGATAATGGTTTCACATAAAATAATAAAATGATATACCAGAAAATTCAGTCATGTTCTTGCCTGAAACATAGACAATTAAAGTCTTATTGGATATTTCACCCAACTCCATATCTAGGCTTATGGTTCAATGCCCTTCCTCATCTAGTTCTGTGGCATGATATCTTGTGTATGGCAGACTAAATGGTAGAGTTCAACATCATAACACACCCTACATAAAATGACATAAAGAAGCAGATGGATAAAGAATACGGTTAGTTAAAATATGCATAGTTATATACATATACGATGCAGTAAGAAGAAAATGTCCACATTTAAACTTACAAATAGTAACATTCTTTTACCTAATTTAATCCAAAACAAAGGATGCAAACCCACTTCCATAAAAGGGCAGAGCCAAAGCTTGTAAGTTACCGTATCTGTGTTTGGATAAGAATAAGGCTTATTCTACCAAAAAATAGCCAGGCATTGTGGTGGGCACCTGTAGTCCCAGCTGCTCAGGAGGCTGAGGCAAGAGAATCGCCTAAGCCCAAGAGCTGGAGGTTGCTATGAGCTGTGATGCCACAGTCCTCTACCTAAGGCAACAAAGTGAGACTCTTTCTCCAAAAAAAAAAAAAAAAAAAAGAATAATGCTTATTCTTTATGCCATTCAGTTATAATTCCCTTTTGTTCATTGGTTAACTTAAAGTTATAACATTAACTACCAAACATAATATAAAGCAGAAGAGAGAGAAGAGAGGGGAAATTGGTTAATATGTAAAAACAAATGCATATCAATACAAGGGAGAATACATATAGATACCACAATTCTCATTTCTACAACTACGCATGAGGCCATATTTAGTAATAGAAATTGTCCATTATCCACGCTATCAACCCATCACCTTCAGCCAGCCCTGTAGCTGACCATGGTTCCTTTCCTGGGTGTCCCAGGGTAGCACTCAGCAAGTGTCATAGAACGCTTGCTGGAAGAGAGGCCTCTGTGAGTTGAGGTGGGCATGAAGCTGAGCAGGTAGAACTTAAGAGACTGGATCTGACTGCTACTTACACCTGGCCCGTGCATGCTCAGGCCTTCCTAGGGCCCAGCCTCTTCTGTCCAAAACCCACAGATACCTGGAGGACCCACTAGCATAAGATAAGGCCTGGTGACTGCATGGGATAGCTCTGTAAAGAAGAGATTGGGTCTGCTTTGTCTGTTCCCAGAATCCAGTGCACAGCATGATTCATAGTGAGAAGGCAGGTGAGACTGGGCCAAGAGCACAGATCTGGAGTGATACCATGTTAAACATGAAGACAATCTCTGACTCGTATTCATTCTGTGATCTCATACAAATCTCTTAATACAAATCTCTGAGCCTCAGTTCTTCATAAAATGGGAATTAAAATGGCAATTTGTTTACAGAATTGCTTGCTTGAGAAAGTGAGACAATGCACACAAGCGTTTAGCATGGTTCTGGGACGTAGTGAATGCTCAATATATTCAGCTACTATCTCTTTTCTACTATGGGCACACAATAAATAATATTTTTTATTGAGTAAGTGAGCCTAAATCCAGGGAATCTGGGGCCCCTAGTTTAGTCTGAGTGCCAAGGTCTATCCCCAGCCCCTGCCAATTCTGTTTTTCTCCTAATGGGAGGCCTGGGACTAAAGAGGGATCCTGCCCCCAAATCCCTGCCTGTTGCCTTGGGCCCAGAGCACCTCTTCTGAACTTCTACATGCCCCATTCTTGGCGATGTTTGGGGTCCGGCATTCCTATAAGTATGTTTCCAGGAACACAGAACTACCCATGGCTCAATCATTAGTCCCATCACCACCTAGAGGCTCACTCCCCACCCCCAGGTTTCCCTGCCTCAGCTCTGGCTGACCCGTGGATGCCACACCAAACTCTACCTCTAGGCCCTCTTCCCTATAGATGAAGGGCTGGCCTCTAAATTGGCCTTTGTCACTTTGGTATCTGCATACACAAGGACTAAGGCCATAGTGGGAAAGAAAACAAACTAATTCGCTGAAAGTTAATTTACCAAAGCCAATCTGTAAATGATTGAGTTGCCAAATGACTGAGGATTAATTTTCATTTTAGTTTCATCATTGCTTTCTTACAGTTACTTAACCATAGAGTAGCCTTCCCAGGCCAGCTGAACATGAAACTCTTGTCTGCTTCACTGTTCCAAGGCAGAGTACTTCCTAGGCAGACATCATTTAATTGTGAACAGCTGAACTTTCTCTTAAATGAAGCTTCCTGTCTTCTTTATTTTTACTCTTACCTTAGCCTCTGAGTCTACTTTTACATGAGCTGCTTGCTCTGATGGCAAACTATTTGTAGCCACCTATCCTAACCATGGCTGAGAGTTGGATGGTTTTCAGAGCACTGGCCAATCAGTGACTTGATGATTCAGCAAATGGATTTTCATTTGGTAAGTTGGCTTTTGACAAATTAGCATTCAATAAGTTAGTTTTCACTGAATTGGCATAGATTTTTGAGTGATCTAAGTCCTCAAGCAATATTTTAGAACAGAATTCTGACTAGTAACAAAGAAAGAGTCACATTTTTCTTGTACTCTAATAGAACTCAGATGTACTAATTCTTAATGTGTATACTGGCACGCAAGTGCACACACACGCTATTTTAACAAAGCATGCAGTTGCCATGTTACAGCAGCCAGAGTCTGTCTGAAATCATCTAGCAGTCCTCAAGAAAAAGGAAGTAAAGAAGATGAAGTGAGGACACTTGTCACATTCCCACTTGGAAACAAGGAATTGTAGACGCTAACTATAGTCCCCAAGTGTTGTTTTCTGGGAAAAAAAAAAAAAAAAAAAAAGTTACCTGATTAAAAATCTAGATCAGTGGCTTCACTGCAGATGACTGGGTCTGATGACTACACTAGCCAACACATCCTAAGCACTTTCCAAGCACAGACACCATTCCAAGTGTTTGCATCAACACAAGATACAAGTATTATTATTATCCCTGCAACGCAGATGAGAAAACCAAAGAACAGAGAAGTGAAGTAACTGGCTCAGTGTCACACAGCTAGTGAATGGTGGAACCAACATTTAAATCCTGAGCTGAAAACACACTGCTCCTTGGATGATGGTCAAGGCTTAGAGTCAGCTCAGATGGAGAATTAAGAAAGATGGCATCTGGGTCACAATCCAGTGGTGTAAAACAAAGCATAATACAGGAGTGTTAGGGGGCCAGGAGGAAAGAGAAAGGAGAGAAGAACAGAAACTGAGAGGCCCTGAGCTGCTCTGTGCTAAGAACTGGGGCCACCACTCTCTTCCCAACAGTCCTGAGACGTAGGCAAGATCCCTGTTACAGATAGCAGGAAACTGATGGCCCGAGTTGGAGCACACCACTAGCCAGTGGTGGAGCCGGCCTTGGCATTCTAATAGGCCTTCCTGGAAAGCCCACAGAAATTAGGCTCAAATATGGGTCTGAGCAGGCTGAGAAGAGAAAACAGCGGACAGGAAGATCATTTCCTTCTTAGGTAGGCAAGTCCTGGTTCCAGCAGGAGGATGACCTCTTTTTCCAGAAGCAATATTTAAGGAAAACTCAATTGATTGACCTTTGGAAGCACTTCCCAAGAAGGGGAAGGATGTTCTAGAGACAGACCCAGCCATCTGGAGGCCACCAACCACTTGCAGCCCTTTAACAAACCCCCTCCCGCCTGTCAAACACAGCCCACTGACGCATTTAATTTGGCAGAGCAAACATTGGTTATCAGTTAGAATGCTTTTCAAATGTCAATTAGCACTCTGCCATAATTGATGTCTAATTAACATACCATCACGTGTTGTCTTGTGCCAATTAAATGCCTAAATAGTCCTTTCTATTTTATTGCACCAACAAGACAGTAATTGTACATTTCTCAGTTCAGTAACTTTGGAGTTAATTTTATTGTGGATCCTTTTGGAATATAGAAACCCAGAGAGAATTCTCAGGCAGATATTTAATTGATGCACAACTTTCATTTGGCTAAAGGCTACTGTATAGTCACTACTTTCCTGAGAAATCAAATTATTCATTTCTGGAAAGGTCAAATTCTACAAGGTGTTGGTGGCACACTCAGGCAAACTGGGAGGACAGGAAGGAGCTGGACAGGCTGAGGAGGGGAGTGGCCAAGGCATGGAGTCAGCTTGCCTCTGTTCCTGCCAGATCATGTGTCCCTACAAAGGAGCTTCCTGGAGGACTGGGATTCACAGTTAGCGGATTACGGACTACAGGCACTCAGGGTGGGGAAGTGTACACAGCTGAGCCTCAGGCCATGCATGCAGAGGACATACTAGGTCCATACATGTTTCAGTTCATTTTGGAGAGTGACCCTGGCATTCTGTCATCTGCACCCTGCGAAAGAAGAACCAGCCATGTGGGAATTTGAAGCCCTGCAGATCTGCCAGGACACTGAGCAGAAAGGAAATGGGTAGGGAGCACATACTGATGTCTGAGGGATGAAGCCTCAATTTTGGCCATAGAAATGTGTGCCACTTATGGAGTAATTGTCTCTGAGCTCCAAACCTAGCCTTCTCTCTCAGCTCAGTGATGCTGAGGCCAGGATGGGGAAATCACATTTCTGCTTCCCCAGCTGCGCCCTATTAGACTCTTCCAGTAGGGGACGCTGTGGGGTGACAGCGGCGCCAGAGGAGGGAGAAAGACTGGCTCCTTCCTGCTGGCGTCCTGTCCTGTGAGCATCTCTCCACCTATGCTCCTTCACCCAGGCAGAGGCAGTTTTTCCTGTAGCAGTAGAGCTGAATTCAGTCTGCAGGTTTTTCCATCCTACCCACTGCAGTGATCCAAGCATGGGCCTGAATCCCCTACTTAGCAATCTGAGTTCCAGCTTCATGGTGCTCTTGTGGAAATTTTGAGTTATAATAATTCTGTTCTCTTCCCTTAATCCTCCAGTCCTCAGGGTGGGAGATGCTTCCTTCAGTCATTGCCTCTGTGACGCTAGAGTGCTTTCTGTGCTCATTTAGTTATGGAGTTAACCACTTTATGCCTAGTGAACAATTCTTTATGTTAAAGACTCTGTTTAAAATAACTGATGTGCTATGGTGCATCTTAGAATGGGTACAGGTGATTGCACTAACGTACACAGCTATGATTTAACAATTAAAAAAAATTGTTTTAAAAATAAAATAAACTATGCTTTGTTCTGAAGATGAAGGTGAAGTTATAAAGATAAGCTTAGCATCCTAAATAAATAAATAAATTAATTAATTAATTAATTAAATTAAATAACTGATGTGGTTATATCTCCCTGTGAGCCTCGGGCTGATATAAGAGAATGAGCTAGAATCAGAAGAAGGCCTTACAGAAGTGACATGAAACACACTTGTACCAAAAGAAAGGGGACAGATGAGGGATGAGAGTTGAGGTGAGAGGAAGGGAGGGTAGAGGTAAGGAAGCCACCTGCATGGCTGTGGGGGAGGGTCGCCTGCTCAGAATCCAACTCTGCTCCCTGCTCTCTAAATTGCCCGGGCCTTTCTATGTCTGAGCAAAATGGGGGTGAGACATAAATTTGCCACCTCATAAATGTGCTTTGTATCTTTAATGATACAGTCCAACAAAGCAGCTGGCAGAATGCCTGACACAGAAGCACTTAATAAATGCTGCCTGTTATCACGATCATCATGAGAGGCCGACTGGCTGGCAAGAGCAGGGTGGAAAAATGATGCACAGAAGGTGAGGTGGTTTGTTCGTCTTGGATTCTCTTAGTGCAGAAGGTGAGGCAGCTTGCTCACCTTGGATTCTCTGGGAGGCAGCCCAGGATTCATTCACAGGCAGCTCCCTGGAGAAGGAAGCAGTCCTCCCACCAGCGTAGATAGCCCCGGAAGTTGCTGACAAGGATTTCATTATAAATGAGCCAAAGGTGGTCTCCATGTAAATTAGCCCCAGAGGTGAGGTAGTTTATTTCTGCTCACAGGGTGATACCTGTTAGCTCAAAAGCCTGCCAGTGCCAAACTCAAAGTTTTACACATCCAACTATTTTTAAAATAGTTTAAACAATCAGATTTTTAGCCATGTAGACACTGCCTGCTTTTCATAACTCCCACCTCCCCAGCAGCTGTGACCTCTTGATAAGCTGGGGCCTTGACATTGTAAGGCCCCAGGCTACTCTGAGCCCAGAGACTAATCATCTTCCCACCATTCTGAAATGCCATTTTTATTATTTTATATTAATTGAGTGTATGTCAGCATTTTAATATTGTCCACTGATACATCCACTTCTGTACTAGTACCTTGTTCTTTCAATTATCATCCGTTTGTAATGGGTTTTAATACCTGAAGCAAGTTTAATATCTGGAAAATTTTCATATCAAGATGTTCTTGGCTGTTCTTATGTGCTCTTCGTTTTAGATAAATGTTAGGAATAATTTGATTAAATGTTTTATAAAAGTGAAATGAGGCCCCATAGTATTTTGTTTGAACCCACTTCCATTTATAGGCAGGCTCCAGGAGAGCTGCCATCTTCCCAGTGCTGAAGGGCCCCTGCATTCATGAGTTATGTAAATCACTGCTGAGGCCTTCTAGGTGCTGGGTATATTGTAGATGCTGGACACTGGCAATGTCAGCTAAAATCCCTGCCCACCCAAAGCTTATTTTGGTCTTCATTTAATTAAAGGATTATTCTCACAAAGGTGAGAGTTGAATTCTGGCCACAAGGTGGCTGTGAGTGGGTTCTTGGTAATTAAGGGAGTGATTATTACTGGACTCCGTCCCACACTTCTCCCAGGCTGAGTGCTGGCAGAAAAGCCTTCAGCTTGGGCTCCCCGCAGAGCACCCTGAGCTGCCTCCTGCAAGCGTGTGTGTGTGTTTATTTAAATGGAAGGAGCTGGCAGCCTGTTTAATGACTCAGAACAGGAGCAAGAGAGGAAGAAATTGGAAATAAAATGTCTAAATCTGAGTCTTGAGAACTTTTGCTAATGGGTTCACCGTGGGAAGGGGTTCAGAGTCTCGGCTTGTCTGGAAGTAACCAGATTTCTCGCTGCCTTACTGAGAGAATAGGGAGGCCTCTGAGAGAACCGCTGACAGCCAAGTCAGGAAGGCCCAGAGCCTCATTGCGGAGGATGGAGTAGAAAGAGCCCACTGGACTCATCAGCCTGCTTGCCCAGCTTGTTCTGACCTCTGAAGGCCACCTTCTCCTCATTCTTCATGGGGTCAGCTGCCCCTGTTCTGCCACTTTTCTGGCTTCTCCCTGTCCCACCTCTCAATCTGTAGCCCACATCATTTCTCAGGGAGCTGGACTCCCCATCTTCCTGCTGTGTCTGGCCGTCACTGCTTTCTACCTACTCAGATTCTTGGGATGCCCACTTTGAATTACTAAAATTAACTTTATGCTTTATGTTGTCAGCACAGTTTATGGTTTTTGACTGAATAAAGAGACCTTCGGGAGAATGGACTATGCCGCACTTGAGAGCTGCTACTAGCAAGAGTGTAAGCCTCCCCCAGGCTCCCATTGGTCATCTCAACTGCCCTCAGTGCAGACCCAGGGCCCCGCAGCAGTGGCACTTTTACTGGGTTTCCTGGAGAGGTATTCCCTCTCTCTCCTTAGAGCCTTAACAGATGTGACTATCCTGCCAGGGTAGGAGCCTGAGACTAGACCCAACACAAGGAGAAAGGATCCCAAAGATGGAACACAAGAAATGGCATCCTTGCGGCTTCCTCAAAGTCCAAGTCAAGCCACGCCCGAACCCCTTCTGCTTAGCCAGTTTGGATCTGTGAGTTCCTGCCATGGGCTTTATCCCTTGCTCAGCTTAGAGTCAGTTTCCTTGTGTTCAATGTCAAGTCTCTTCCCTGGGCTCCTTAAATCATGGTCTGTCTCCTTCCCAGCTAATGATGTCCTGAGCTTTGTGTCTATCTCAAGGGGCCCCTGGGATCACTCCCAGAAAGACATGGCCCCAGGCACAGAGAAAGACTTCTTGGAAGATTGTGGAGCAGGGAGTCCCTACAGGGGCACAAATATCCTGTGCTCCACAAAGCACACAAGTCAGACATGGTTTGTTCGTCCCCTTTATTGAAATGGGGCCTTCTGCTGCAGCTCCATTGCAATAGGCATATTTAACATCACCCCTTTCAATCTGTGACAGCTATTTCTGCATTCTCTGCTCATCGTCATTAACATAGAAATAGTTCCACAATGACACCAACCTTACCCAGCAGTGCTCTCCGTTTATCTCATTATAAATGAAACCATCTTGCTATTTGGGTAAACTGGAAACAGAAATGCTCTGTGTCAGATGTCACAGTGCAGTTCTCCCTCATTATTTCATCACACCAAGAGGACTTGGAGTGGCTGCTGGAAATCTGCTCCTATTTTCAAGTTTTAGAAGCAACATTTCAGGGGAGAAGCAGCTCGAACATCAGCTGCAGTGAATCCTAGGGGGCCTGTAGGGAGCACATTTCTTGACAAGTCCCTGGTATTATCAGTCTTTGCACAAAGCAACGCTCCAGAAAGACACAAGGTGGTGAAGGCTGGGGAGGAGCACAAATAGAGGAGGGGTCCAGACTGGGCCGGAATCCTCCACCCCCCAGTCACTCACTGTGTCCAGGTTGACAGCAAGGGAGGAAGAGGAGGCTGCAGCAATGTCCCAAAGACCCAAGCCCAGCCATAGTCCTCCTCCTGACCTGGGAGGGCTACTGAGTGGTCAAACCAGATGCAGAATCTTGCAAATCTGTCTGACCTACTCCCCCTGCAATTTCTAGTACTGAGTCTGCATGGGAGAGAGTCTGCCTGCCACAGCTCTGCCCTCTGCTTTCACAAGGGATTTTCCTGGCTGGTGGTTAATTGCTTTAGAATACCTGTGCTGGGCCCTCAGCTCCCCATCCACGGTGTTTCATGGCTCTTGCAGGGGAAACTGCTTATCTAATGTGTAAACTCAAGGCAAATCAGGATCTTTAGAACATGATATTGCACTTAAATTACAGGACAGGAAGGCTGTAATGCTTAGAAACATTGATCTAACTGGTAGGTAACTTCCAGGGCTTTAAAATGGAGGTGAGATAACTGCTCCAGGAACAAAACAAAATCAGACTCTTATCCACGGGGCAGGGAGTCAATCATTCCATAAGTGGAAGTCTCCAGGAGGAGGGATGACGCATAAGGACATTGTGGTATCAAACAGACCTCATCTAGGATGACTGAAGAATTCTATTCAGGGAGAGAGTGGGGGAACCTGGCCCCTCTTCTTTCCCTGGTGAGCAGGGATGGGCACATCCACTGCAAGCCTCAGTGAAGCCCCAGGCAAGGAGAGGCCAGTGGGAATGCCCTGGGGCTGAGGAGTCAGGGCCCAATCCTATCCTCAGACAAAATGAGGAAAAGGGCCTGTCATGTCACACCCCTGCTGAGGGCTGGGCTCACCTACACATGCATGGGGACGTGGGTGTGCACACACACAGCAACACATATATATATATATGCTCACACAGAAACACACATGCTCACACATGCAGCGAAACACAGGGATGAACGGAGAAACACATATGGAAACACAGACACTCAGAAACATAAAAAGAAACATGTATGCACACTCCCAATTACACAGAAACACATACACTACCATATAGTAACACACACATACATACTCTCACACATAGCAACACACACATACACAGAAAGCACACATCAGCACTCCAAGACACACACACACATACACTTGCACACAAAACCTGAGCCTCCATCTACTCATGGCCACAATCTAGAAGCCTCATTTGACCACCTCTGACAACACACACAGGCCCTCCTGTGTCCATGAGCCCCAGATCGGTGACACAGGCAGTCAGTGTGCAGGAAGGGCCTCCAGCGGTGCAGAGAATCCCAGCCTGCTGCCCAGAGGTGCTGGCTCCTGCCCCTAAGAGCTGAGGTCGGGCTCCAGGGCTGCAGGCAGGGAGGTGGGGAGGCTGTTGATAGAGGCAAATCCCAGGAGCTCCAGACTGTGCAGAGCTGGAGGAAAGCTGCCCTGCACACACCTGCAGAGGAGCTAAAAGGAAGTAATACTCTCTGGGCTGCAGAAACTTTGCATTGTGGATACTGGGAAGTCTGCATGACAAACAAGCCCCATCCTTACACACTGCAGTCTGAGCCCCGGCAACCTGACTACAGCATGGGGAGGGCCAGGGGCAAGCATAGGGCATCCATGAGTAGGGGGTGGGGGATTAAATATAACTTCCTGGAGGAGGCAACAGCCACACAAACCTAGGGAAGAGGACTCCGCAGAGGCTCTGGAGAAGGGGTAAAGATTGCCTGCCAGAGACATGAAGGAGAGGAACTCCTAGGAAGGGCCAGGAAGGAGACTGGCCACCTGTCCTGACACATTCCCTTCCAGGCACCTTCCAGGCTGGAGCAGGGTCTGGGGTACCCTTATCATCTTGGACCCTTCCAGGAACAGTGTCCACAAGCCACAGATGGGGACATAGCCAGAGGCCTGCGGAGGGAGGTCACAGGGAAACAGGGTGACCCCAGGATTTCCCAGGACTGAGGGGCTCCTTGAAGGTGGGACTTTCAATGTAGAGCCACCAGGAAAGTCAGGGCAAAATTGTGATGAGATGTTCTGGGCTGTCAGTAGAGGGCTGAGCTGGGGACCTGGGGTCCTGAAGCTGATCATGCAGAGACACACACTGTGCACACAGAGCTGGCCATCTGTCGGCCAGGAGCCCTGATGTCCGGGGGTGCCCTGGGGTGACCCCTTGCAGGCTCATCCATGAGACACTGAACAAATATCCCAGCAGAAGTTCCAGATAGGACCCTGAGGGCATCTGGGGGGCTTGCAACTGCCTCCTCAGCATTTGCTCTAAAAAAAAACCACTATTTGGCCAAGCTCTGCTGTGCCCATTGCTCTGACATCTCCCCAACTTCTCCAGTGTTCCCTGCTCCCCATCTTCACACCCTTTCATCTCACATGTCACCTTTCCCTCTGCCTACTTTGTCCCTGTTCTTGTGTCTCCTCCCCTCACTCTGTCTTGTCCTTTTCTTGCTTAACTCTTTCTCACATGCACTTTCTCTTCCTTTGTCTTTTCCCATCCCCACCCGCAAGCCCTCCTCCTTTACCTCCTCGCCCTCACTTCTGTTATTGGCATCATCTACCCACCTGTCACCGTTGGGTTTCATGCCTTCCCCCTCCCCAGGTCCTGGGTTTCTTCCTTCTTCATCCTTCGCTCCTCCCTGCCCTCCTTCCTCCCCTGTCCTGACCTGAACTCCTCTCCTACACACTTCATCACCCTACCCCCCCCCTTCCTCTTTCACTGCCTTCTCCTGGGGCAAAGTGGGAAGTCTCCTGTCTGCGACTTTGGGAACACCCCAATTCTCTAGTACAGGAGTGAGGACAGTGGTGAAGAGATATGCAGAGATCTCTGCAAGACTACGAGGAAGAACGGATGACTCACCAACAGTCACATCACTCCTCCTGGCACAACAAGACGGCCATGCTGTAATCCCTCAGTGCTATCAATGCAGAAGGGCGAGGGGTATGTTTGTATCCTGAAACCAGTGGCGAGCCTCAAAATGGTCCAGAAAGAAAGAATGGAATTGGAAGGAAGAGGATTTATTCTAGAAAAGAAAGTAGCTCCCCTCCTCTGTTGTAGCCATTTGTCTGCCTGTACTGACTTTCCGCTTTTAGGTTTTGAGGCTTTGCAGACCTCAAGTGCCAGGTCAGGAAGGCAAAACAATGTCGTGTTCCTCCACTAGGTGGAGCCCTAGTTGATTATCTGGGAGGGGAATGCATAGTCACCGGAACCAGTCCACAGCCCTCTCGGCTCTAGCTCATGACTTCCTTAAAACCAGATGGACAGAGTTAGGGTTATCAACCCTTTGCATGACATGCAAATATCTTTTCCAATTCGGAAAGTTGTCTTTTTGCTTTAATTGCTCTGGACAGCAGCAGTGGACAGGAAAATGTGTTGGACTTTACTCTGGGACCTGGACACTCTCCCATCACATAAATGAATCCTGCCTCAGGCACGCTGAGCCCTCTCCCCTGACCCAGTGGAACTGGGAATCTGGTGGCCGCTACAGAGATGTGTTGCTGCTGTTCTGACGTATTCTGCTGTTATCTGTATGGTTTGCCACAGCCACAACTTCCTAGGTTGACCCATGAATCCATCTGCTTTGTGACGTGAAGACAGGGTGGGAAACTGGCTTTAGGGCTTCACCTTCTCAGCATGAATCTTCAGGACTCAGGGAACAACAGTAAACAGTGAACTTAAAGACAGCTGATCCCCCACACGCACAACACAAAAGAAGCTGCCTACACTTTTCTGCTCTGTCTCCCTCTTTACCTGAGGATCAGTGATTACCTGAACTGGGAGGTAGAGGTCCATGGGAGGCAAATTGAATTCATCAGTGAAAACGGTGTCAAGTGTACAGCCACATATTTATCTGAGGTTGCTAAGGAACAAGACTGGAATCACATCCAAACAATAGACTCCTTGCTCAAGAAAGGTGGTTTTACAGCTCCAATTACTAGAGGAAAAGCAACTAACTCACCAAGCCCCCAGTGAGAAGCTGACACTCAGTTATGCAAAGGACATTGCTTCTCCCCAGCGCTGTTTCCAGAATGGCACTCTGCATGCCCCACCCCTCCACAGTCATTACTCCTGACAGGGCGGCAGCACCAGCCGCACCCCTCTGTGACAAAGACCTCTGTTACTAATTTCCTTTGCCAAGTTAGCCTCCTGCTGACTGGGGTTGGGGTGGGGGTTACACTGAATGAAACAGAAGGTAAGGGCCCAGGCCTTACCTCAGCCTTTCCTCAATACTGGGTTCCATTGACTGGGGCTCCTCCACTGTCACAAAGGCACTGCTAAAATGATGCACAGGGAGGGTGGCCAGCTGGAAGAAAGGATCCTGAAGACACTACACCGGGCCTCAGAAACATGTTTAGAGAACTCTTGAAGTGGATTGGGTGTCAACCCAGGCAACACAGTGTATCGATTAACTTTATTTTAAAACATTTAAGTGGTGATGGTATATTTTTCTGAAATGGGCCAGTACTCAAGTCAAAAGACCTTTTTGAGTTCTCATCTGCCAGGAATTGGGGGAGGAGAATGAGGGCACAACCTGAGAGAGAATACTTGCACTATTCTAGGCACTACTGGCAAGTTTCTGGGAAGGAATGAGTGAGGGTGGGTGGGCTTGCTGGGCACCATCCAGTGCTTGCAAGGACCTGGGACCTGCAAGGGAAACATGGTGACAGCAGGGTGCCCAGGCTGCAGCCCCTTCACTGCTATGCTGGGTTTCTGCAGCCTGCCACACTTCCCTTGGTAATGGAAATGAAGATGGAGGAATCATTCCAGCCCACTGTTGTGAATAATAAATGTCTTGTTACAAACAAAACAATCAGCAACAACAACTGATGACTATGACAACAAAAAAACCACCATTTAAGTTCAAATTTAAGCATTTCTGTCTGGTCCCAAAGTTTATTTACAGTGATATGCAAATACATATCAAATACATGTAACCAGCTACTCCTCAGCCCCAGCACATTCATCTTTTTGTAGTTTCTTGTCTCCAGGCTCCAACCTTATTTTTATAGGAATTGCTGTCTGGAGCCTTCAAAATCACAACTCAGCATTTTCTCTACAGGTGCCAGCACTGAGGACTCTGGGGAACCTCCATAGGTCCCCCGTCTGCACGTAACTTTAACTCTGCTCCCCCAGCCCTGGCAGGCACTGGCCACAGGGTGGCCCTCTTATTCCTCAGGGATCAAGTAAAATGGCATCTTCTCTGTGAGGCCTGCCTTGGCCTTCTGACCACAGATGGAATCACTCACACACACAGCACAGAGACACACAGACATACATGTATCATACAGACACATACACCCATCACATAGATAACACAAACAGCACAGAAATACACACATCACACAGACATACAGCCATTACATACATACACACACCTGTACCCATCACAAAGAGACACACCCACTACACAGACACATACACGCGTCCCAGCTACACGCATCACACAGACTCGCAGATAAACAGACACACAGATTCTCATGCTTCTCCTCTTGTTTTTCCACAGCACACATTACCGTTTAACAGTCTCTCTAACTCATTCATCTTGCTTCTTTTCAATCTTTCTCCCCAGACTGTGAAGGTAGGGATTCGTGTCCTCTCTCTCTTTTCCACCCACTGCTGCGCCCCTAGTACCTGGAACTGTTCTGACACAGAGCAGGCACTCTGTAGATAATTTGTTGAATAAATGAACTCCAGATTCTCACTTATTTTTCCACAAAAATATCTCCCTGGGGTTGCTGGACCCCTGCCTCTTGATGCCTTTCTGGCACTTCCTGACGGGTTGGTTCAGCAGGCTCACTGGACAGTGAGGGGGACAGGAGAGGCGAGCTGCTTCCTGAACCCCTGCTTTGGGGCTACCCCTGCTCCAGGTGCCTCCACAGGGGCTTTTCAGCCCTGGCAGTGTCTGAGGCCTGGGAGATGGGGCAGACAAGGATGCTGGGCACAGAGAGTGAACTTGAGAAGCCCCTGCTGCTAAGACAGCAGAGTCCACCCTTAGCGATTCTAGGTCCTGGGGCTGCAGCAAGAAGATTGTAGCAGTTAAAGTCCCACTCGGCCCTGCCACCTCCTGCTGGGTAGAGTGGGTACATTCCTTAAGCTCCCTGCACTTGGTTGGGCTCCCTGCCCTGCAAAACCAACAACATGAGAACACGGAACACTCTGGTGCAGGGGTCTGGTCACTCTAGGGCTGCCAGCCTTGAGCACTTTGCAGGCCCTATCTTTCTGCCAGCCCCTAGGCAAGGTCCGGGTCCCAGCCTCTCCTCATCTGGTAACAGGTTTCCTGTGTCACTCAGGGTAGAACTGAGGCTCAGGAATCCCCAATTCGAAGGGAACTTGTCCCTCTGAAAGACTGAAAATGCACAAACTTACACAGAAGTACCAGAAGGGTACTTGGGGCCTCTGGTCTTGGGGCCTCTCCCATCTGGGGGCTCAGTCTGGACCCCAGGAACTCCTCCTCCAGCAAATTCTGCCCTTTCCCTGCTCTCGAGAAGGGCTGAGAGCGCCTGTTAAGTCTCCTAATTGAATTTTTCTCCTGCAAGGAGAGCTCCATTTACAGACAATGAGCCAGAACCCGCCACGCTGCAGGTCAGGTGGCCAAGCTGGACACAAAAGTCGTCGGGGGAACCTCGGGGCCCAGCGAAGGCGTCCCTCGGACGCTCAGGCAGGGTCTGGGGAAGGGGACCCAGGGGTCCCGGGCGGGAACAGACTACAGAGCTCGCCTGCCTGCGACCCAGCCAGGAAGCGAGGATGCTCTTGAGCGGGAGCCGCGCGCCCCCGCGTGGCCATACCTGGGAACGCAGGGCCTGGAAACATGAGGCCGCCCCGGGGTGCGGAGCAGTTGGCTGGGGATCCCGGAAAAGGAAGCGCCATCTGGGAGAAAGAGAGGGGGAAGAAAGTTCCGGGAGCCCCTCTACAGGCCTTACTCCGGCCCCACATGTTGGAAGGCCCTGGGCAGAACTGATTCTCAGGACGGCCACAGAGGAGCATCCTCCAGACGGGAGGGCTGTCAGCACGTCTGTACCCCCAAGGTTTACCTTCCCTTCAGCTCACAGAGCACGTAGTGGCCCTAGGGCTTTATTTTCCCATGACAGCTCTAGCTGAGGGAGTGCTTGGACCCTCCAGGGCTGCCCTGAAGGTTTGAGGACAGCTCATGGCCCAGGTTAACTGCCAACAAGACACAGCCCTGCACACTCTGTGATTCCCCCATTCATTCTGGAAGACTCCGGGAGTCACCCCCATGCCCATGCCAGCCACCCAGGGAAACTCTGAGCTCTGTCTGTCGTTTGCAAGGTAGGAGAGGCTTTCAAATTCAACCACGGGAATTCATACTGATGACCAAACCTCACAGTGAGTCTCAGGGGAGTTTCTCTGTAGGAGGCATCTACCTCTGATAACTTGGGTGGGCACTGGACCTACTCAATCTTACTCAAGAATTGGAACATTAAGAGTAGACTGGAAACTTTGAACAACTTTACCCAAGTTGTTTTCACGTTTTGGCCAGCTTCCTGGGAGCTTGATGCCATCTTTTGGGATTTGGCTAAAGATTTCCAAATGTGTGGTCTGTTGTACTCCAAGGACTCTTTAGAAGAACTTTACTTCATTTAGTCATCATATGGAACATGGTGCCAGCGCTGGCGATCTGTTGATGGTCATTTGACCTGATTGCAAGAGTTTGTTAATAAAATTGGTGCAGCCAGAATAAAAGTGTCTAAAACTTCTGGGAAATTGACTCTTAATATTGTAAGTAATTATATAGAAAAAAATGGAACCACAGTAATTATGAGCTCAGTTTTGTGACTGGGGCTTTATGGTTCCTGTGTGCTTGAAAATGTACCCACTTGGGGTTTTGATAATTTTACAAAGGTTTTATGAGCTAATCTCCTTTCCTCCAGCCTTTTGAAAGTTGAAAAGAAATTTGCAAAGATTGGTCTCTGAAGGCTACAACAGATGTAATGCAAATGTGAATCTGCCTTAGTGAGTGAAGTCCAAATCCTGGAGCCCAGACCTGAACCCCACTGGTGGGATATACACCCCAAGAGTGAAGAACACTTTTCAAAACAGCAATCAATCTACCTCAGATACATAGGGTTGTTTCATCTGGACTCTAGAACTGTGGTTCCCACCCCCTGGGCAGCAGACCAGTACCAATCCATGGACTGTTAGGAACTGGGTCACACAGCAGGAGGTGAGCAGCGGGCAAGCCAGTGAAACCTCATTTGTATTTACAGGTGCTCCCCATCACTAGGTCTCTGCCTGCACTCCATCAGCAGCAGCATGAGACTCTCATAGGGGCATGAACCTTACTGTAAACTGTGCACACAAGGGATCTAGGTTATCCACTCCTTAGGAGAATCTAATGCTCCCGTCCTCTCCCCCCATCTATGGAAAAACTGTCTAGCATGAAACCAGCCCCTGGTGCCGAAGATATTAGAGACCACATCTCTAAAAGAACAAACTTACTTCCCCTCCCTTCTCTCCCATTGTTGACAATATCTGCCCATGTACCCAGGCTGTTTACACACAGAGCCAGTGTCTCATCTGCAAAGTTGGGACTACTGAACATTTTAGCCAAATATTTCAACTCTTTGGTATGGTCCACATTAGGCTCTTGAAAATCTCCTCCTAAGCCAGCCTGCATCAAGAGGTCAAGGACATGGGTCCTCTCTCTGAAAGCACAAACCTCTCTGGGGTTCTTGAGCATTGTACATGGTAAGCATAGTACCTGGTCCAGGAAGATGAGGGTAAGTGGTCTGGACTAGCATTAACAGAAATACAGAGCTAGTCACATAAGCAATTTTTAATTTTTTAAAGTTACATTTTAAAACATAAAGAGAAATAAGTGAAATTAATTTTAAAACATGTTTATTTAATCTAGCATGAAATTATTTATTTCAAAATTTAATGAGTATAAAAATTATTTCTGAAATATTTTACCTTTTTTAATATAACATTTGGTGCAGATTTTTACCTTCCCTTCTACAGAAGGTAGATGTCCCCTCTAGGAAATCTTAGTTCAGACCAACAGCAATTCATGTGTTCTTGTGACTTGTGACTACACTATTGGACAGCACAGGTCTAAAGTTCCTCTCTGGAGCTCACGGCACAACAGTACACCATTGTTGCCACCCCTAAAGTCCAAACCAGGGTGCAGACCCACAGTGCTGCCTTTAAACATAACTGAGCCAAAACAAACCCAAATGTGAGTGATGCCTATCCCTGAATGACCTAGTGGATAGAGTTTGCTGTGGCCTTCACGAGGCACTCCCATGCCAGGAATGACTACCTGGGGAAGGGCTGAGCCATGGCCCCTATATAATGGGCATACCTCCTCCCTTGGGATCCAAAGTTAGCTTTTCCTGTTTAATGAATGTCCACATGAAAAGCACCTCCAATGTCTTTAGTGCTGTTGTTGTTGAATTACTAATGAAGTCCAAGGGCAGGAAAACTCCTACAATGAATTAATCCACTTTTTATTGGTCAGTGAAAGCAAGGGGACACATCAGTTTCCCTCTTTGCTTCGGCTGACAGGAAACTCAGAACCTAGCCTGCTGTTAAAATGTATTACCTCAGCCACACTTACATTATAATTTAGTCATTTTACTTTTGCATTTATTTTAATACTTTGGGGATTTGGCAAAGTTTCTGTCTTCTGAAATTTTAAGCAACTATAAATCATTTTTAGAAATGGGCAGGGTGTGTATGGTAAGGAAGTTTTCAGAGCTTACCAGTAGATGTCAGCATTGTATAATAGACTGTAGGATCTTCGAACCCCACCCCAAACCCCTAACCCCTACCTGCCAACCAGGGCGTATTCCACTATTTTTTAGCTGAGTGACTTTGAGCCATTGACCTTTAATACTTTTTTGTTTCCATTTTATCATGTGAAAAGGCAAGAGGTATTATGAAAATGAACTGAGATGAAATACACCTTAAGAAATAGTAAGAGCCTTATAACTAAGTGCATGACCTCTGATGCAGATGACCTGGTTTCAAATTCTATTGTTATTTAATAGCTATGAGCTCAGGAAGATTATTTAACTTCTCTGAACCTTAGCTTCCTCTCTCAAAAATGGGGAGGCTAGTGCCTGGTTCTTAGGCTTGTTGTAAGACTTAGAGGTCAGTACAGAAAGTACTTAGAACAATGCCTGGTACACAGAGAACATCAGGGGTTATGAGCTATTATCATGGTAATTAACACATAAAGCATCCCTTGCAGCACAAGGCACAGAGCTCATTTAGACCCGAGAATTATTATACTCATGGGGCTGTGAGTCTACGAGATAATGGAAAAGGGGCATGTTTGTGGCCCGTGGGCTCCTCTTTGAGCCCAAGAGAGGAGTGACTCCTGGCCCTGCTCCTTTGGTCTAAGACTGGCTTGGGAGAGAGGGAGGTAGTGGGTGAGCCTGGAAGAGATACCTGGGATTGTTCGTGACAGTGGGAAAGATTTACAAAAGAGGGCTGAAGAGGTGAACAGAGCTTTTTATGAGTATCACTGTGCAATTATGTCTTTGGATCCCATCACATTTTTTTGACAAAGCAGGTAAAGGATATACTTAATTTTTTTTTTTGTAGAGACAGAGTCTCACTTTTTCGCCCTTGGTAGAGTGCCATGGCATCACACAGCTCACAGCAACCTCCAACTCCTAGGCTTAGATGATTCTCTTGCCTCAGCCTCCTGAGTAGCTGGGACCATAGGCGCCTGCCACAATGCCCCGCCATTTTTGTTGTTGTTGCAGGTTGGCCGAGGCTGGGTTCGAACCTACCACCCTCAGTATATGAGGCCAGCGCCCTACCCACTGAGCCATAGGTGCTGCCCAACAGGTAAAGGATTTACACTGTAACTGTGAATTTACTTTTGGCTGCCAAACTGTGTTTTAGTTTTTCCATTGTACCCTGCACCATTAATAAACAAGGTGGGTCCTTCATTTATTAGGGTTGCATTTATAAAGCACTTAATTCTGTTCTTGGCAAGTACAGAGCCCACAACAAACATGAACTATTATGACAAAGCCAAGCTCCCCCAGTCTGTACCCACCAGGGGGTCACAGTGGTATTTCTCTGCCTCAGAACTCCAGAAACCCCAAAACTCCATGTTTCCTTGGAGATTCTTTGTATTTTATGCCATTTTTAGTAAGAAAGATGATTTTATAGAATTTAATTTTTTTAGTTTATTTTACAGCAAAATAAGTCCAGATTTGGAAAACAAAATTAAAGTGGAGCTCCTTGATTCCCACAAGAAGTGATTCCTCCTCAGCCTGCATCTCTAAATCTCTTCCTGTGCTACAAAGTCAGTATCAGACATGAGGCCCTGCACTCAGTTTGGAGATCATATGTCTGAAACTGTAGGCCTTACAGTGTGTGAGACTCAGTTTCTCAAATACCTCTGTGCAAGATTGCGACTATCTCCTTCACTGATAAGGGATAATATTATATAAGATGAATTTTAGTATCACAATTTGGGGTCATTTGGGGCCCAGACAGCTCTTGCTGCAAAGTGTATGGAGAAATAATGTAGGAATAAGATGCTGAAAATACTCAGTAGGGCTCTCAGAATGAGGGGGTTCTAAGTTTAGGGGTCCACTGACCTCAAGCCATGGCCACATGGGCCTATGTGATAGGCTCCTGACAGTGAGCACAGGCTTTGCCCTCTTGCTTCCCAAAGTTGAAAGGCTGCTTTGGTACATCGCTGCTGTCCTCTTGTGCCACAGAAGCCAGTGCAGGGGTTCATGGCAACAAGCAGTTAGTCTCTCAAGGGAGTTTCTATGTTCAGAAACATCAGCCTCAAGAGCAAAATGCCTGTGCAAGCAGGCAAGTGAACTGAGGGGAAACAGAAAAGAAGGAAAAAGTAACACTGTCTTTATTTGCAGATGACATAATCCCATATGTAGAAAAACCCCTGGAATCCATAAAAACACTATAGAACCAGTCAGTAAGGACAGTAAGTCTCAGGATACAAAATTAATATGCAAAAATCAATTCTATATGTATGACCAATCAACAATCTGGAAAAGAAATTAAGAATATAATTTCTCAATTAACGCATGAGACTCGGATTAAAGATGGCAGCTGAGTAACAGCTTCCCTGTAACTGGGCCTGGCGAATCTGGGGAGACAAGACTCCAGACATCTCTGGCCGGTGGGACCTGCCTACAATCATCCCTTTGAGGACACAGAGAGCCAGCA
>CAUYPK010160867.1:0-10647 GCA_963574355.1 Loris lydekkerianus | reverse complement strand
GAATTTAAATGTCTTAACACAATAACTGTGAAATTGCCAGGAAGGCTATGTTAACCAGTGTGATGTAAATGTGTCAACTGGTCTGTGAAACTAGTATATGATGCCCCATGATCATATCAATGTACACAGCTATGATTTAATAATAAAAAAAAAAAAGGAAAGTATGCATGAGTTACATGACTTCTGGCAGGTGAAAAGAATGTTTGTTGATAAAAGAGGAGAAGCCCCTGGGGGGTTATTCCTTGAACATCTCCCCAGGCTGTGGGGGCCCTGCTACCTCACAGCCCATACCTCACACTTTTCCACTTAGAACTGAACCAGACAAGGTTGTCCTCCATCACCACTACTATTCAATGCACTGCTAGAAGCTCTAGCCAATACAATCAAACAAGGGAAGAAAATGAAGAGCATTTTAATGGGTACAGAGGAGGTCAAACTCTCAGTCTTTGCCAACAATATGATCTTATTCTTACAGCACCCCAAAGACTCAACCTTAAGACTTCTGGAAATTGTAAAAAAAAAAAAAAATTCAGCAGTGTCTTAGGATATAAAATCAATGTCCACAAGTCAGTAGCCTTTGTATATGCCAATGACACAATGAGAAATTAATCAAGGACACAATTCTTTTCACAGTAGTCCCCCCCCCCAAAAAAAAATCTAGAAACATCCATAACAAAAGAGGTGAAGGACCTCTACAAAGAAAATTACAAAACCCTAAGGAAAGAAATGTCAGAAGATATTAACAAATAGAAGAACATACCATGCTCATGGAGGGGAAGAATCAACATTGCCAAAATGTCTATTCAACCCAAAGCAATCTATAGATTCAATGTAATCCCCATTAAAATATCATCATCATCATACTTTCAAGATTTAAAAAATAATAATTCTTCATTTCATATGTAACCAGAAGAAACCCTGTGTAGTCTAGGCAATTCTTACTAATAAAAACAAAGCCAGAGGTATTACCCTACCACACTTTCAGCATGGTATTGGCACAAAAATAGAGACATAGACATTTTGAGCCAAATAGAAAACCATGAGATGAAACTAGTGATCAAAATAGCACGGTATTGGCACAAAAATAGAGACATAGACATTTTGAACCAAATAGAAAACCATGAGATGAAACTAGTGATCAAAACAGCATGGTATTGGCACAAAAATAGAGACATAGACATTTTGAACCAAATAGAAAACCATGAGATGAAACTAACCTCTTACAGCCACCTGATTTTTGATAAACCAAGCAAGAATATACACTAGGGAAAAGAATCCCTATTCAATAAACGGTTCTTGGAAAACTGAATAACCATATGTAAAAGACTGAAACTAGACCTTCACCTCTTACTATTTACAAAAATTGATTCAAGATAGATAAAAGATTTATATCTAAGGCATAAAACAATAAAAATCCTTGAAGAAAGTGTGAGGAAAACACTTGAAGATATCAGCCTGGGGAAAAGTTTTATGAAGACTTCCATGTCAATTGCAACAACAAAAATAAACAAATAGGACTTAATTAAACTGAAAAGCTTCTGTACAGCTAAGGAATCAACAACCAAAGTGAACAGACAACCTTAAGAATGGGAAAAGAGATTTGTATATTATGAATTGGACAAAAACTTGATAAGTAGGATCTATAGAGAACTCAAATTAATCAACAGAAAATGACCCAACAATCCTGTAGATCACTGGGCAAGAGAAATGAATAGAACATTCTCTAAAGAAGACAGATAAATGGCTAACAAACATATGAAAAAATACTCATTATCCCTAATCATCAGAGAAATTCGAATCAAACTACTCTGAGATATCACCTAACCCCAGTGAGACTGGCCCACTTCACAAAGTCTCAAAGCTGCAGATGCTGGTGTGGGTGTGGAGAGAAGGAAACACTTTTACACTCCTGGTGGAACTGCAAACTAATGCAATCTTTTTGGAAGGAAGTGACAGACTCCTCAAAGAACTCAAATTAGATCTCCCATTGGATACTGCAATCCCATTACTAGGCATCTACCCAGAAGAAAAAAAATCATATTATCATAAGGACATTTGGACTGGACTGTTTATCATAGCTCAATTTATAACTGCCAAAATGTGGAAACAGTCTAAATACCCACCAACCCAGGAAAGGATTGACAAGCTATGGTATATGTATACCATGAAATAGTACTCAGCCACTAAAAAAGATGGCTAGCTTACATCTTTTGTATTAACCTGGAAGGAGGAATAACATAATCTTCTTAGTACAGCATTACAAGAATGGAGAAGTAAGACTCCAATGTACTGTATTCTAATATGAAGGTGGTAGATTAGCTAATACAAAGGGGGGGGGGCGTAGGGGAATGAGCAAATGGGGAGAGGGGAGAAGGAAGGGGGTTGTGGATCATGGTGTATGGCACACTTCTTGGGGATGGGACACAATTGTAAAAGGGACTTTATCTAACATTCAATCAGTGTAGCCTAATTCTTTTTACCCTCAATGAATACCAAACAATAATAAAAAAGAGAGATTAAAAGGCTTTGGTACAAATGAGACAACTCTGCCATATCCCAACCTCCCAATAAAAAAAAAAAAAAAAAAACACCTTTATAACTTATAAGCCATTGGAGATGCCAATTTTCCTTAGTTGTTTATTATTAACCTTCTAAGACTACATGAACATTTAAGTAGCACCAACTGGAAAATTCCCCCAGCATGAGAAGTAAGATCTCATCACAGTTACTATAGATTCCTTCCTCATGAAAGGGACTTCTGCATTCAGCAGGTTGTAGAAATGTGGGAGCTTCTGTAAAGAGCTACAAAAACATACCTGACCAGATAACAAAATGATACTCATTTTACCAAAAATCAAATTCAGTTCATAAAAAGTTAAGATGGGATCTGACAACAAAATAGACCATACTTTAGACATGCATCTTATGTTTTTATGGCAAACTTCTTTACACACTGAAAGACTCCAAGATACTATCCCCACCATAAAACACTACATGCTAATTCTCAAAGGGAGGCTTTTAGAGCTCTAGAAATCTGGGTCCCTATTAATGTTAATTTAAGAAGTTTTACTAGCTATGAACCAACTTCCCTTGATCTTGCAACCCCAGAAAAAACAGTAATAACCATGACACACACACAAAAAAAAACCCTCCCTATTTCGTTTCTCAGTTCTACCCACTGTGAAATCACCTTAGTTCCTAAAGAGCTAGGATTATCAAGTGGGAAAAACAGAGTATTCATTTCATCTCCTCCTGGTTTCCAGTTTTAGAGAGAAGCCTGGTGTGATCTTATTCTAAGGGATAAAAGAATATCTTGTTCTTCCCTCTTTTCTAATGCAAAGTAAACATGTTTCATATTAAACATGTTTAATAACCTAGAGAGGTCATTAAATGGGTTATTTAGTCATTACAAACCAGCCCTTAGTCTTGCTTCAAATCACTTTAAGACAGGTGAAATTTCCTGCTGGAATTTTCACAAATAAAGAGCACATTTCAAAATATATTTCTCTCCATCTCGTTCTTTTTCAAGCCAAGTTGTCTCTATTCCCCATTAGAAAACTTACATCTGAAGCCTCTTAAGCTACTCAAGACTAACTGACCATTATATCTCACAACTCAACAACTTCCAGAAAGTATTCCAACTAGCAGACTTGAGCTCTTGTCTCAAAAAACAATGTCTTTTAAAATAATTTAGTATGAAATTATATCAGGAGGTATGATGTTACGCAAAGAAATGTGTTCATCCTGCTACAGATGTCAGGAGCAGCTATCCAAGTTTTTCTTTTTTTTAAGGTGGTGTGAGGGGTTGGAGAAGCCCAGAGAAAGACCAGTAGAGGGAAAGAAGGTGGAGTGACAAAAGGAAGCAACAAGAAGCAAGGAGGAGATGGAACTATGGAGAGAACAGAAAAAATCCTTGAAGAAAGGAAGAATGCATTTTGTCTGCTATAAAATTTCACCTCTTCCTCATAAATGTATATGGTAAGAAATATGATAATTTTCCTTAAGGAAATACATAGCTTTTCCTATTGCCCAAGCCAGAGTGCAGTGGCATAATCAAAGCTCATTGCAGCCTCAAACTCCTGGGCTCAAATGATCCCCCAACTTTGGCCTCCCAAAGTGTCGGAGTTATAGGTGTGCGCTTCTGTGCACAGCCCATGGTTAGTCTCTCTCTCTCTTTTTTTTTTTTTTTTTTGTTTGTTGTTTTTTTTTTTGTTTGGAGAACAGAGTATCACTCTGTTGCCGAGGTAGAGTACTGTGACATCATCATAGCTCACAGCAACCTCAATCCATTGGGCTTAGGTGATCCTCTTGCTTCAACCTCCCCAGTAGCTGGGACTACAGGCACCCACCAGGACACCTGGCTAGTTCTTCCTACTTTTAGTAAAGACAAATCTCTCTCTTGCTCAGACTGGCCTCAAACTCCTGAGCTCAAGTGATCTGCCTGCCTTGGCCTCTCAGAGTGCTAGGATTACAGGCATGATCCACCCTGCCTGGCCTCAGGAACAACTCTGAAGGAATAATACATCCTCAATTACCAGGAGCCAACACCAGAAGCTAGTGATTGGCCACTGTTTTAGTGTGAGTTTCTCCAAAAGTAGGTTCTGAGGCATGAGTTTAAGGGCAGATAAAGGAAATACCAAGAAGAGGAGTGGTGAAGAGGGACAGAGAGGAAACACTCCACAAAAGAATGCTTTGTCAAGCCTGCTGTCAACAAGGGTGACTAGAAGAAGTCTGGGGACCAACACAGAACACAGTGTCTCAGAATTAACTCACCAAGGGAGCAGGGAGCTGGGGAATGCAAAGTGAGGTTGAGTGCTGCTACTAGGAGGGGAGAGGAGGCATTAATTCCCAGCCACCTCCAGCAGGCCAGAGAGACTTCAATGGCTACAGAAAGCCCTTAAACAAAGAAATTCAGGAACTGGGGGTCAAAGTGAACCCTGTGAACTATTGCTGCAAGGGTAGGGGGTTACAGGGACATTAGCACCATCTGCTCAAAGCCGTGCAAGGACTCGCCTGCTGAGTGTAAGGAAAGATTATCTCACCTCACATTCCACAGAGCAACTCACTGAGACATCACCTCTTTCCAAGGCAGAGCCCCAGTAGTCAGAGAACAATTGAATTTTTTGTGCCTATTTAGTTTGCTTGCTTTTTGTTTTAGTTTTTATTTTTATAGATTTGGGGAGGGCACCAGAGGAGGTTGGTTACATGGATATATTGCTTAGTGAGGAAGCCCTTGTTTTTCCACACACCCACCACTGGAATAGTGTGCATTGTACCCAACAGGTAATTCTTCATATCATCCCACCCATCCATCCACCTTCTGGGGTCCCTAACGTCTATTATTTCACTCTCTTTGTCCATGTGTACCCACTGCTTAGCTCCCACGTATAAGTGAGAGCAGGTGGTATTTAACTGTTTCTGAGGTATTTCACTTAGAACAACGGTCTGTGATTCCATCCATGTTGCTGCAGAAGACAGGATTTCATTCTTTTTTTTTATGGCTGAGTAGTAGGCTGCTTGCTTTGGACTCTTCAAGATGCTCAAACAGAAATTATGAAGCACTGCTCAAGTTACAGAGCTCTGCATGGTAACTTGTCTTTTCATTTCTCAAGATGGAGCAAACGTCATAAATAGCATGAGAAGTTATGTGATTCATTTAAGGTCTTTAGAGTGCTAAACAGGGTGGAATCTAACATGCATTCTCCTTGCTCTACTTATAAGTGCTTTCCATATACCTTGCTGAATTTTGAGCGGTTTCAGGAAAGGTTCAGGAAAAACTAAATGGGCTTTAAAGCCTCTAAGATTATAAAGTATGTGATATTTACAAAAAAACAATAAAGATTAAAAGTTTCAACAAATTATCTCTGAAGACAGCATGTAGCTCCAAATATGCCTCAACTTAAAACTCCTATAGTCTAGGATTTAGGGAACTTTAATGATAGTGTAAAATTAAATTTTAAGCCAGCTTGAGTTTTTACTTGTAACATCACTACCATCATATTTTGGGAGCCCAAGGTCACTGTGTTTTGTTTTAATTTCTTTAGCAAAAAGCACATGAAGTCAAGTTATCCTTTTGTTCACACTAATCTCAAATATGCAGGGAAAAAAATGTATATTTTTACTTCTCTGTAATTAACTTTGTGTTTCTCCCTACTACCCACCTTCTGGTATTGGCTGTTTGTATAGTATTTCACTTTGTGGGGTACAGATTATTTTGTATAGATTTTTAAGTCATCTTTTTGAACTATAATATACACACAGATATATATACAAACCACAAGTAAACATGCCTCTATAAACAGCACCCAGATAAAGAAGTGGAACATGACCAGCACCCCAGAAAGTTCTTGTGATGCCTCCTCTTGCACAAGATAGTAAAGGGGGTAATTTGTATCTGTATTCAGAGACCTTGGTGATGGCCTCTGGGACAGGGGCCATGCTTCCATCATCAGCTGCTGACATCAGTGGCCAGCATACTGACCAGTGTCCATTTGTTGCCCCTGCTTACTGGGCTCCACTTCACCATGGATAATGTTGTGAACCCTTCCTTACCCAGAAATATCATGGTGACTCTCATATAATCTGGCTCATGTGGTCACTTCATAGCCCTCCAGGACAGACCTCTTGCTCCACCACAATGATACCCACTGGTAAGATCCTCTACCAGATTTGCCTATTCCCACTGTTTGGGGAGGGGATTATAGGGATGAGAACACTTGGGTCTCAACCATGGTGTACTCTAGTTTAAGCACTTCCTCCTTGTACCTTGTAGCAAAGCACCATGAAAATTGCTCTGATGAGACCAGATTGGGGCCAAGGCATTCTTGGGAGCACCTGCTGGTCTTAGGAGGCAGATTGAACACATTCGTCTACCTCACCCTGTTCCTCTACCCTTGCAGCCATACTCTTGCCTAATGCCACATTGGCAACCACCTCACCCAGAAACAGAGGCTTGCCAACTCCATGTAGTGTGCCCCAGAAGTCTGCCCAGCCCCAGTGTCCCTGGGATGCAGCATACACAGCCAGATAAATTAACAAAAAACTGCCACCACTCCCCTCCCACCGTGTTACCATCTGAAGAGGGTCTGGCTGGCTGTCACTATCAGTCAATATGCAGAGACAGGGACAGATCCACCAAACTTTGTCAGAATGCCAGCAATTCTGGAGAACAGTGAGAGTAGCCCCTCCAAGACTGTTCTGTTCTTCCATTTCCAAAATCACAGTTTTATAAATGAAAGTTCAAAGCAAAAATGATACTAACCCTTATCTTAAACAAGAGTAATTGCTAAACCCATACCCATAATAAACAACAATTGACATAACCCATGACCTTAAACAACATTTCTAATTCAAAAGTTAATCTCCTATGTCGATTGCCCTAAACTACTCAAGATATTCACTTTCAGGTTAAAGCTGAATTTACAAGACAACAAGAATGAGAAACACGAGGTAAAGGTCACTTAGGACCTAAATCAGCCAAATCAGCTGTGTGGTGTCAGCCCTAACCTAATGGACTTCATCTTATTCTCACTACATGTACTTTCATCCAGATCCAACCTCGGCTTGGGAACAGATTTTTTTTTTTTTTTTTTTAATTAAATCATAGCTGTGTACATTAATGTGATCATGGGGCACCATACACTAGTTTCATAGACCGTTTGACATATTTCATCACACTGGTTAACATAGCCTTCCTGGAATTTTCTTAGTTATTGTGCCAAGACATTTACATTCCACATTTACTAAGTTTCACATATACCCTTGGAACAGATCTTGAGCGCCCCATCTAGTACTTTCTCTCCATTGTCTTTTCTTCCTTTCCCCACAATCTTGTAGTGCTAGAAGCAGGAGTCCTCACACTTCCCTTTCTGCCCCATCACATCCTTCCACTCTAGGGCATTAATGCTCCCACCTAAGCTTCTCTTTCCTTCACTTAGATTATTTATCTTCTCTCCTAGTGGCTATAAATGAAAAGAATAGTAATGATAACTGTCCTCCAAAGGTAGAAAATACTTTGTCACAACAAAACTTGCTTTTCAAGATGAGCCTTGTGGGAGAATTGAGTGGGTCCTCAAGAGCTGAATTTTTTTCTCTTTAATGCCCCTAATCCTGATCTCCATTTTCCCCTCCTCTCTGTCACTCAATTTTTATGCTCAGAAACAAACAAAAGAGCTGCCTCAGAAAGAAGAAGTCACATACCCAGAAACATACAATTTAGAAGCTTATCTATAAATCTTAAAACATTAATTCCAAGAGACACAAATGCACTAACATAAAATACACGAGGAGTGATTTCAGCATATTTCCCAATCTGCCTGCCTGAAAACAGAGCCACTCTTGCTAACTAATAAAGTCTAATTCATCAATTCCAGAAGCATTAGATTAAGGAACTCTGAAAACAAAAAGGAGGTAATAATGTCCTACATTTATATATTGTTATGTGAGGTTTATATAGTTACCAACTATAGTGTTTTATAGTCTACGAGACACTTGGAAATACTTGTCTTGTTTTAACCTCTCTAGCCCTCATGGGGCATGTTTTCCATTTTCATTTGGAGGCCTAGGGAAGTTCAACTATAGCTACAACATGAGAGAAAAAAACAACAACAGATTCTAAACATGTCTTGCTTGTGGTTCTAAAGGTGGAAATGAAATAGGTATTTGGGGCAAACTTCCTTGCTTTTCAAAAGAGATACTTTTATCAAGCTTTTTCAGTGATTCAGGTGGTAATCAAACGTAAGCCCACTCATGTGTCCTAGAGGATCACTCAACAGATGAGATGCACTAAAGCCAGACTCAGTGTGTGCCCAAAGTAACATAAAGGGCCACCATTTCTGAAGCATAGTGCTCCCATTGGGCTATTGTGCCCAAGACAGGGGTCAGAGGCAGGGAGTTTAGATCATCCACTCCAAAGAACATTAAAAACTTGGACTCTTAGAATAGGAGGCAGGAAGATTCCGAGAGAAGGAATAAGTTGTTGAGTTCTGGGAGGAGGGTTCCCTGGTGTGTTAACTTCCCCTCTTCTGCATTGCAATTACTTTATAATACCAAGAGTCAGTTAAGTCTGTTGAGTTCAAAAGCCGTGTGTTAATTGTTCTTTGGGGAATCATCTCTTCTCACACGCTTTGTGTGAAGAAAAGAAAATAAACCAGGGACAAAATGGGCTCATAAACTGCCATGTGGAACAGTGGGAGGCGCTGAGCACACACATACACCCTAGGAACATCAGCAGTCCTGGGGATTCTCACAAACTTGTTGACACTCATGTGGGGCTCAGACTTGGAAAGACTGGACAGGAAAGGATAGGGGCCTCCCATAACGTGGTGAACTTGGGTTACAGTTAAGAGGAGCTGCAGGGACCTACCCACCCCCCTTCACTATGTACAAGAAAAGAAGGGCAACAATTCAGAAAATAAAAAGCTCAGAGTCAATATATTTGATTTTAGTGCAAAAAATGAGATTACTATTGTGGATAGAGACAAGCTAAAAGCTTAAAGTCTAGAAACTCCCTAGAAATCCAGTCTCAAGTTGGGCCACTGGCGCCTGTGACAGTCAGTCTATTCCCTCAACTGCAAAACGAAAATACTGATGCTACCTCATAGGTGGTTTAGTCAGGATTAAATGAGGTAAATTAGAAATAGTACTTACCAGGGTGTCTGGTTACCTGGCCCTTAGCAATATTATTGAATATTATATGAATATGAATATTATATTAATATTCATTAATATTATATGAATATTATTCTCTGTCAAGAACAAAGTATTGCACATCAGCTTGCTGCCAGACCAAGCCAATCAGTGGAGAAATGGATGAAAGATCAACAGTTTCACTTTTATTTACAGAAAAGTTAGCAATTACAGGGAACAGCAAAGAAATCTCCTCAAAGCTTACTCTGCCTTCCTCTTCCCTTTTGTTACTTTTTATTCTAACAGTAAAAATAAACATCAGCAATGTTATTACATGGTATACATTAAGCAGCTTCTTACACATAGGTTACAGGTCACACCATGTCTTCTTATCTTAAAGTGGTTGTATCTTCAAAGTATTTGTACTCTAGACTCAATTTAGTCAACACTTCACTGGGTACACAGAGGGTCGTGGGTCCTTGACCAATACAGTTCCCCAAACATATCTATGACAGTAGGCCTTGGAAATGAATAAATAATATCCAGATGTCAGATGTAGGCTCAACCGACCTTGATAGGGCCTGACCAGCAGTGTCCTGCATGAAATGGCCCTTCAGATCAACAATGGCTAGTTCCAATCTAATTGGCCATTATTGTTCAAATTCATTTAAAAGAATTAAAACTCCAAGTTCATTGGAATCAAAATGTTCTGGCCCCTTGTATTATGGAATTATAAAAGGCATTTACTAGGTTTATACCCAGAAGACCAAAAGTCACAATATAACAAAGACATCTGTACCAGAATGTTTATTGCAACCCAATTCATAATTGCTAAGTCATGGAAGAAGCCCAAGTGTCCATCAAGCCACAAATGGACTAGCAAGTTGTGGTAAATGTATACCATGGAATACTATGCAGCCTTAAAGAAAGATGGAGACTTTACCTCTTTCATGTTTACATGGATGGAGCTGGAACATAGTCTTCTTAGCAAAGTATCTCAGGAATGGAAGAAAAAGTATC
>CAUYPK010160864.1:7500-24658 GCA_963574355.1 Loris lydekkerianus | reverse complement strand
GATGGAGACTTTACCTCTTTCATGTTTACATGGATGGAGCTGGAACATATTCTTCTTAGCAAAGTATTAATATCTCAGGAATGGAAGAAAAAGTATCCAATGTACTCAGCCCTACTATGAAGCTAAATTATAGCTTTCACAGGAAGGCTATAACCCAACTATAGCACAAGACTATGGGGAAAAGACCAAGGAAGGGGAAGGGAGGGGGGAGGTTTTGGTGGAGGGAGAGTAATGGGTGGGGCCACATCTATGGTGCATCTTAGAATGGGTACAGGTGAAACTCACTAAATGCAGAATACAAAAGCCTACAGCCAGTAACTAAGAAAATGCCATGAAGGCTACGCTGAACAGTTTGATGAGAATATTTCAGATTGTATATGAATCCCGCACATTGTACCCCTTGACTGCACTAATGTACACAGCTATGATTTAACAATAAAAATAAATAAATTTTAAAAAATAAATAAATAAATTATATTTCACAAAGCATGACTGGATAAAATCCTCAGGGGAGGGAGTGCAGTTATGGAAGAGAAGACACTTGTGCATAAAGGCATGTGCTGACATGGAAGGATTGTCGGGAGAGGAGGAAGAAGGAAGGGGCTGAGAAGGAGCCACAAGCAGAGAAGGGGAAAAATCAAGAGGTCCCAAAAGCAAAATACAGTATTGCCAAGAGGAGGGTGTAGTGACCAGCATCACATTCCATCACTAGGCTGAGTAACAGAGGACTGAGGAGGCCCCGTGCAGGAGGCCAGCTGCTGTCTTGGTGAGGGCGGTTTGGGTGGTGTGGCACAGGCTCCCGCCTGGCTGGGATGGATGTTGGAGGGCACTGGAGAAGCACAGAGCACTCTGTACTGAGTACCTGCTAAACTGAGGACTGCGAGGAAGTCATGGACAGGGGAACCAGGGTTAAGGAATCGAGTTTTAAGGTATCTTTCTGTGCTATTGGGAATGGGCCAGTGAGGGGGGAAAGAGGGACGCTGAGGGGGGAAGGCAGATGCCTGCAGCAGCACCCCTCAAAGGGGCGGGGAAGGTCAGTGCTCGGGCACAAGTGTAAGAAATGACCCTGGAGAGGAGCAAGGTGGCTCTTCTAGGGACAGGAGGGAGTGAGTACAGGAGGCACAACCACCAGGAGGTGGGCTCCAGGGGTGACAGGGTCTGTGAAGTCCTATTCTGATTATTTCATCCTTCTCAGTACAGTAAAAGTCAGAATCCCCAGTGCAGAGTGGTGTTGGGGCAGAAGGTAGTACAAGGTTTAAAAGAGAAAAGAAGGCAAAAAGGAGCAATCCAGGTTAATAGAAAGGTCCATGAACTGGGGAAACAGAAGATTGTCAGGCAGCATTCAAAGCTCTCTTGGGGACCCTGGTTATGGATTTAACATGAGACTAGGCAAGAGGATGTGAATTCTACACCAGCCACATTACACTGCATAAGAGAAAGCACAGGCTAAGAACAGAGTTGGCTTTATCTGAGGTTATGGTTAAACCAAGAGCTCACGCAGAGAGAGAGAGAAAGCAAGGAAGTTGAGGACAGGACAAAATTGCTGAGGACAGGAGCGACAAAAGTAATTATAGAAGAAATATACCTAAGAGGATAAATACCCTCACACAAACACACACGATGTATAAAAATTTGGGATAGATTGTTTAAACTAAGACGAAATTCAGATAGTAATCATCCACATTCAAAGAATTATTTTCATTACAATACATTCAATCCCACAAAGTCCTGCGTTTCAAAACCATACAAAATCTCTCCTTTGCAAATGTCCTCAGAGCCCATAGGCACAAATGTTCCAGTATAGGCACAGGTGACAAATCTTTCATCTTTTGAATACTGATTCTGTTCTGGAAATGGTGGAAGTCCTTTGGAGCCAAATCTAGTGAATTAAGTGAGTGATCAAACTAGGTGATTCTATTTGGGGTTCCAAACGAGGTGTGAATACAAAGTAATAAGACTGATTTCCTTGAATGACTCATAAACTGGCTCTGAAGAAAATTCCAAAGGAAGACTTACACAATTTGGAATTAGGGTCAACTTAATCAGAGAAGTGCTTCTGGAAAGAATGAGTTTTAAATTGGGCTTATGAGGGGGATGGAAAGGTAACAGACTGGCAGACATGAGGAATGACCTGAAAGGCAATACTCACATTTCTGCAAACGTCACAATTTTGATATCATTTGCATCTATCACTTATCCTTAAAATAAATGTGTAGACAGCAAAGAATCACTGCATTGTAAAGAACATAGGACTCTATTCTATCACTTCTAATTTGTAAATAAGGAATCCAGTATCATTAGAATTGAGGAATCTTATCCAAAATCATAGAAGTTGAGAAACTCTGCTCCCAGTCAATGGAAAAAATGGACATATTTGAGAACATGGAGATGTCTTATAGTTTTTAAATATGCAGGTCTTGTATGTAACATGTTGTAAACTAGGAAAACTTACTGAACACCAGTCCCTAGGGTCCTGAGTTATCAAAAGGTATTGAAGCAGAAATATATTTGTAACTTTGTCACTGAATATGCAAACTACCACCTATAAAGAGCCTGTTCTATGTAGTTATATTTCAAAGAACAAATTTCAACCATGGGAATCAGACTTCCTAGGTACAATGGTAATCTTCTTTTTTTTTTTTTTTTTTCTGAGAGAGCGAGCCTCAAGCTGTCACCCTGGGTAGAGTACCATGGCATCACAGCTCACAGCAACCTCCAACTCCTGGGCTCAAGCCATTCTCCTGCCTCTGCCTTCCAAGTACCTGGGACTACAGGCACCCGCCACAACACCTGGGTTTTTTTTTTTTTGGTTGCAGCTGTCATTGTTGTTTGGCGGGCCCAGGCTGGATTCAAACCCACCAGCTCAGGTGTACGTGGCTGGTGCCTTCGCCGCTTGAGCCACAGATGCTGAGCTGCCAATCTTATGTATATGCCCAAGGTATGAAAAATATTGATTTAAGGTGGCATTGGTGGGATTACTAATAATTCAAACAAGTAATAAAGGCAGACAAATCCATCAGGGAAGAAAATTAGGTTTTCACCAAAGCCTGAAGAGGTTTGCCAACAAGAAGTTCTTTGAAAAAACTAGGAGGCCTGATGAGCCATGGCTGTGTCAACCATCTACTTGAGAAATCAGATAAAATATAAATATAGCATGAAACCTCAAACTCAGTGAATGTAAGATTATATGCACATATGTTCCTGGAAGCCTCATAAATTGAAGTTGGCTACTTTTTTATCAGATTGTTCTTGTATGGATGTTAAGAAATATTTCAGAGAGGAACTTACAAATACAATGTGAATGTGAATGATTTCCACCAGATTATTTAAGGATAATGGCATTTAATATTTTGAGATTTTATTTTCTAATTATTAGAGTAAAGAAGGTTTTGTTCCTATTTAGGTTCACTGTAGTGAATTCATGATTTATAAATCCTTACTACCCTTGGTTTCTTTGGTCCCATATTTTGTAAATGGAAGATATTTATGTATGAAAACAGCAGTGAGAGAATTTGCTTCCCACAGCCGTATTTCAAAACTCACCAGATTGTGTGGCTGTTGAAAATCGATTTTCCCTCACCTCCTGGTATGTACATGCAGTTTTTATTTTCCAAGGGGAAACACCTGCAATCAATTGATGAACTGCAGTTTGTGGATCCAACTGTCACTGGGGCCATGCAGTGGCAAGAGCCTCATTAACATGACGGAATGCACCCGAAGTGTGTCTCTGAGATGCAAACTCAGACCACATGGATTACTATCTTTGCAGATTCTTTTTTTAAAAATAAGCCTAACTTTTGGAACTAGATGTTCTGACCCTTATCAGATAAATCGCCCAATTTACTAGTATGCTAATGGCTAAGACACAATGTTATTTTCTCCTTTGTCAGCAAACAGTAATTTTCCAATTTCTTTTCCCTAAAATAAGAGCAAAAAAAAAAACTTCACTGGATCTTACAGAAGGTATGGAGCCTTGGAGCCTGCTCGATTTTGGTATTGTCATCAATGATATTCTGTATTGTCACCAAGGTAATTTCTGGAAATTCTATAATTGAATACAATTGCTGTTTCCACACAGCTTCATGGTACAGCTTTATAGTAAAATATTCCCACTTCTTACATCTACATAGCATTGTGGCACATGAGAGAACAGGATTTCATCACTATAAATGAAATAGGAGATAATTCTCTCTTTTTACCTATTTTCAGAAGAGGGCACAGGGTCCAGGGGTTACACGTACTACCAAGATTCACTTAACTAGCTAGTGGCAATAGTGACTTCAATCTGGGTCATGTATGTCACACAGGAACTGAAATGGCCCCAGAATAGTTTGTTTTGTGCAATGGCAAAGCTTAAACTTTGATTCAAATACCAATAATTTCCTTATCTGGTCAATTGGGAAAATCATATAAATCTACATATACTACTTCATTCACAGTAAATTCCCAGTAACTTTGAATAAACTGAAGTGCTTTTATGAACTGTATTTTTTTCAGTGAATAAACTTTTATTAACCCCCTCCCATGTCTCCGATATCTTCCTTAATACCAAGCATACCATGGTCACACATTTAAAGATGAATGTGGGAAACACATAAAAATATCTAAGTGCAAGGTAAGAGATGTTAAAAATCGAAAGAGGTCATAGGAACTGTGGCCACAGATGGGATGCGATGTTCTAGCGGGGTTGGAAGGGTCAGAGATGCCTTCACAGCTGACACTGCAATAATGTTGATGGATTTGCATGAACTTTTTAAGGAATGTGGGGGGTTTCTTTTTCCTAATGTACCACCCTGTGTTAACATATATTAGGAAAGTTCTTTTAGAGTTAGGTTCTTCACTTATTCTTTGTCTATCCTACCAACAAACAAAATAAGAATGAAAATGTTTCTCCCCCTTCCCATTATCCAAACTCTTGGAAATATTTGCATAAAAGTCTTTCCTATTATCTAAGAAAAACTAACTCATTGTAATTGTTGTAAAAAATTGAATCACAATATCTATCCAGAAAGTCTCTCCCAGTACCTCTGGGGAGAGTGGAGCAGGAAGATGAGGAAGGACCAGGGACCTTGGGAAGTGTGGAGGGAAGCTGGAAATCAGTCTGAGGAATGTCTTTTAAAGGAAGAGGGTCACGCTGACAGGCCTGAACACGGAGCGGCCCCCGGGAGCTGGGTCCTCACCTGCATCCTGTTTGCCTCCCCACCTTTGCTCCAGGGGACCTTGGAGGCTTAATGTCCTTCATAGGGCAGCCGGTGACTATTTTGCTTTGCTTTGTGGGCTTCTAACATTTCACTTACACTGAGCACCAGGAATGGTGCCGCTCAGACCTCAAGTCTTTGCTCTAAGATGATATGATTCACTGGTGTGGATGGAAACTTCAGCATCGCGTACCACAAATGCCCACGACACTGCAAACCCAGGTAAACAGGTGCCCCGTGTGGTGGTGACCACCAGCCCACATTTACCCTTTTGTCAAAGGGATAAAGGTTGGAGGCTGCATGGAACCAACTTGAGACTCTCTGAGGTGAGCTGGCCATCGATGATTTAGGGAAAAACTATATTGTCCACAGATTGAAAAATAAGAAGAGCTTCAAAACCTCACCTTTCCTTTTCTCTCAAGTAAATAGGATTCTCAAAGCTCAGACCTGAGAGCACATGCATTTAATATGCAAAACCTTGCAGATGTCATTAGGCTGACTCGTCTTGGTTTATGTTCATAAAAGTTATTTTCAAGATGTGAGTCTCACAGCTACTGAGCAAATTATGGAATAATACCATATGCGCTCACTTAAAAGTCTACAGTGTAATTTCTGAATGGTTGAGACTGGACTGTCTAAGATCTAAATGCTCTGAAAAGGAACTGTTAACATGGGAACATCTGTTACCTCGGCGATCACTCCTTGGCAGAGCAGAGTGTTCTCCATTGAGAGATTAGCGCCTGGGGAAGGAATTGGAACTGTGTTTATTAGCGTAGGGACCCAGACTCTAAGAAAGGATCCAAGCACAAAAAGAAGAAAGTAAAGAGCTCCCAAAGCACAGAAATCTTGAAAGAGCAACTACTGGGCTTTTCTGTAAGCTCTATAAAAACATTTATGGTAAGTTGCTAAGAACTAGACGTCCCATCGTCTGTCCAAGGAAACATTTTCAGAAATATTATTGGCTTTGGAGCCAGAACTGTGTAGACTGAGAATAACTTTGGCAAGTTTTTAGAATTTCTACGTTTTAATATAATTGTTTGTAAAAGAAAAATAAAATACCTCAGGACTTATACCGGGAGGAAAAATGGAAAAAAAAAAAAAAAAAAAAAAAAAAAAAACTTGCAACATCGATGACCGTGGTGGACATTATGCCAAATGAATGAGTCAGACACAGAAAAGATACTGTGTCTTCTCACTAATATGTGAAATTTAAAATAGTCAGACTCTTAGAGGCAGAGAGCAGAGCGGAGGTTGCCAGGGCTGGAGGAGAGAAGGAAAGATGAGAGAAGGAAAAGGGGAGGGGAGGGTTAAAGGTACAAAGTTTCAGTTAAGCAGGATAAGTAAGTTCCGGAAATTTCCCATTTAACCTGGTGCCTATAGATACAGTCCTGCAGGGTATATGAAAATGGCTAAAACAGCAGACTTTATGCAACTGTTCTCACATGCAACTGTTCCAAAGGCAAAAGGAAGGAAAGATAAGTTTTTATATATGTATGTAATATATATACTAATACATGTATGTGTGTAAATGCGTATCTGTCTATGCTTACATGTGCATTTATGAGTAAATATATGTATGTATGTATGAATATTTATATATGTGCACAACATATAAATGTGTATGTGCATATATACATGCAGGGATATTTTGTGTGTGTGTTTATATATAACGTAAAGACCTAGCTAGCCCAATACTAAGTAAATCCCGCTTTTCTCCCTTCTACATTGCATTTGCTGGTGTTCCCAGAGATCACCGAGCCTTTGGAAGTGCTACCTTCCACTGCTCTCAAATGCAGGGTTTGCAACTAGAAACTGGTTCCTCTCCATGGTTGGCCTTCTTCCTCGCCTGCAGCTGACCCAGTGGGCTGGGGGTGCTGCTGCCCCTCCCCTAGACAGGGGTCTTGATGGGCGAGGAGGGAAGTTGTTCTGGTTCTCCACATGTCCTGCTGGCAATCAGAGCTCAGTGGGTGGTAGGTCAGGTTTGCTTCCTAAAATCTATCATCCAATAACCAAGTGAGTCGATGAATGAATGAGTCATTCAATCGACAGGAACAAAGTGGAGTAGTTCATAATCACAAAGGTGAGGTATTCATGGACAAAACTCAACAAGTGAAATGATGAAAGGTCTATGAGAGGCTCTAGTTTCTGAACAGTCTTCAGTCAAGAATGTCAAGTCAGCCCTTGCATGGAGTTGGAGTCTTTGCAGGTACATATCTGCAATGCTCCGGAACTTAAAGAAGCAATAAAATATAACAAAAGAGATGAGGCATAGGAGACAGTGCATGCATATTCCTCATAGAGTTTTTAATTGCTAATGCCACATGTGCTTTTCCTTTTCCAAATATCGGGAGGGTAAATCCAGTCCACAGGCGGGACCTGATGCTCAGGAAGTGACTTACTAGGGGTCTTCCACAATGTCAAAATGCAATTCATTTAGTTTCCGAGATAAGCTAGCAAAGCAAAGCAAGCACTTCTGTGGGTAATGCCGTCTCTCTCCCCATCCTCCCTACTTTATGGTTTCTTTCTTTCATTACCATAAAATCATAAATGGCCATATTCAGAGCGCAGGCTGACACCAGGAGAGGTGGAACATTTCAGTGTCCCCCCGGGCTCGCAGGCTCCTCGACTGTAGGCTGTGGCTTTGCAAAGGTTGACTTTGTCTGGATCCCCTGTTGTGTTTCTACATGACAGCTCTGTGAAAAATACTAACTGATCTTGAGATAGCTGCAGTATTGATACAGAACAGCTTGTGGCTGCTCCGTCACCAGGGATCCCGAGAGGAAGGGAGGAGCCAAGGTGATTAACGAGATGGGAGCAAGGAAGGTTTTATCTCAAATGAGATGCTTATGTAAGACAATCTGGCTTTTGCAATTCTCCTTCTCTGGTTGTGTTTTATTAGAGGTCAGAAGGAAAGTGCCTGTATAGGTGAGGTTTGTCCCCTCCCCCTTTGACTGGTATTACGGCTCTGCTCTCTAGCTGAGTTCCCAGGCCTGGAGGACGAGGAGAACAGCAGCCCTGGAGTGAGAAGGTCTGCATGCCGGCCTGGGCCAATCTGTTGACATTTCAGAGCTCTGGTGCCTTTGTCTGAAAAATGAGATACAAATCTGGGTTCTGCCTTTTCTGTGCACTATCCCCGTCTCCCCTACACTCTCATTCTGTTCTTTAAGCATTAACCCTCAGTTAGTAAGAGTTTGAGCATATGCTGAGCTATGTGAGTATAATTTTGTGTGCCATGTAAATATATTGCTATTTCAATAAATCATGTAGGTTAATCATAAAAATCAGAAGTTTTGGAAGCTGACATGAAAGGAAGCTATAGTATTTCCTTTGCACTCCATTTTTCATGCCTCTCTGTGGTGTGTGTTCACCCCTGAGGGACAGTAGATAGGACAGGTTATTTACATCTTTTTCCATGTGACTTTTTTTCTAGTGTTGATACTCAAAGCACAGCTCATGGACCAGCAGCATCAGCAGGAATGCAGAATCACAGCTCCCACCACAGACCTGCTGTAAAGAATCAGAATTCTCTACATTGTAATAGGATCTTCTGACCCACAAGCACAGTGGTTACGGCACCAGCCACATGCACCGAGGGTGGTGAGTTCAAACTCAACCCAGGCCAGCTAAACAATGACAATTGCAACAAAAAATAGCCGGGCGTTGTGGTGGGTGCCTGTAGTCCCAGCTTCTTGGGAGGCTGAGACAAGAGAATCGCTTAAACTCAAGAGTTTGAGGTTACTGTGAGCTTGACACGATGGCACTCTACCCAGGGTGACATAGTGAGACTCTGTCTCAAAAAAAGTAAAGAAAAAAAGATCTCCACATGATTGAGTATTCACTGCCATGGCGTTTCTTGCCTGAAACAAGTTCCCTTCATTCACTCTAAAGAATGATTTTCACCTTTCAAGACTCAAACACATGGTCATGAATCCTTCCCCAACCACCCCTGTGCCCCTAGAGAGTTAGTTGCAGCCACATTTCTGGAGTCACTATAGCCATGTCCCTAAATGCAGCAACCACTCTTAGATGCCTACTTGATGGCAGAGACATTTTCTGGATTGTATTTGCCAGTCTTCTTGGTTCAGTGATACTCACTGTAATAAGAATTCAAGGGAGCCTGTTGTCAGAATCAAATGAAACTGTGTGTGGAAATACGACCACTTATTTATTAATTCATTTAAGGACATTCCTTGAGCAACTATCAGGTGCTAGAAAATTTTTCAGGCAGGCCATGGAAGGAAGTCTGAGGCCCAGCCCTACCTTCAGGACCTCCAGGGCTGACGTGTAGAGTTACGATTTCCACCCCCTTTCTTTCCTTGGTCATTTCCTGTGATGCTGCAGCCCCAGGCATCTCAGAGAGTCCAGGTTCAGCCTTAGAATAGCTGTTGGTCTGGAATGTCCAGGTACCTTTTCAGGAAACCAGTTTCTGGGATTCCCTGGGACCTCAGGAAAGCTCCCCATGGCTCCTACTTTCCACATACCCTCCTTCCCTTGGGATTCAGCTGCTTCTACTTGGCTTAACTATTTTCAGCTATAAAACAAATGCAAACTTATTTACATCTTCAGCAGGGAACCCAATAAATAACCCCCAAAGTATGGATAAATTAGAATTTAAAACAATGTAGCAGACAAGAGGCAAGCTCTGAGAAAGGTAACCACTTTTGTGAAGGGTCCTCCTTCTAACGACCTTTACACATGGTTCAACGACATTGCCTCCAATTACAAAAGAAAAAAAGCTTAAAATTAATTAATTACCACAAAGAAGTGGAACTTTACAGCACCTTGTATCATGACTTGAATAAAAACTTGAAGCCCAGAAATTATGCTCTCAAAAAGAAAAAACTACACCATATTTGGTGGACCATCTGTCATGATAGAAAAATTAATCTCTAAATAAACACATCTAGTTAATTCCAACAGTTCAGAGCAATTGATGCACCTTTCCAGCTGCTCAGCCCCAGCTGAAGTGGAGACCTTTACTCCCTGGTTACAAAACACAGAAGATAAAAGAACTCTCCATAACCTCTCCCTCCTATATTATCAATGTAAACTTTCAGGCCTTTAATCACCAGGTCTGTGACCATTAGCAGTTTTTATCCCTGCTTTGTCTGTCATACCCAGCATTTAGCACCTTAGATAAATTTTCTTTAAGACTTCAACTGCCAGGGCAGCGCCTATGGCTGAAAGGAGTAGGGTGCTGGCCCCATATACCAGAGGTGGTGGGTTCAAATCCAGCCCTGGCCAAAAACTGGAAAAAAATAAACAAAAACAAAGACTTTGACTGCCATCTATAATTTTAACATACTATTTCTAAAGTTATTATTTATAGATTGACTATTAAGCTATCACAGCTGTAATTTCTTTCCTGGACTACTTACGTTACTTAAACTAAGTAGGAACACAAAAATGTTGATGTGCAGCTCTGTGTAAATAACATTCCCTGGAATTGTTCAATGCACAACTTGTGCTACAGGACATGGCAGCCTTGCTTTTACTGGTTGTTGTTTTTTTGTTTTTGTTTTTGTTTTTCCATTTTTCTCTCAAACTTACAATTTTAACAACAAAATACATTTTGTTGATGATTAAAAAGCACAGGCAGTTTTTATAGGTGAACTATTAACTTCAGAAGAAAGGTTGGTTTCCTAATTAGAAATGCTGAACTGTAACAACATGAATGGTGTCACTATAATTAACATTTAGTGAAGGGAATGGAGAATTAGGTGGAGTGGTGGACTCATTAATTTCTCTACCTCCAACCACCAGTACTCTGATCCACCTCAGAGAGTGAGGCCAAAAGCCATATCAATCTACTCTGTGAATGGTTAGCAGAGTGAAATGCTATGTCACAAAGCAAAGAAAGGAACAGGCTGCTCTGCCACCACGTTGACCTTGAAGCAACAAAATAGAAATGTTAATTACCATTTAGATTATCATTCTGTAATGATGTCTTTATTATGGTAATGATTAAATTTTAAATAGAGTTAAACACATTAAATCGGAATTTTAGCATATTCCACTGCTTGAATTTGTAAAGATGCCTACTTCAAATGTTTTTAAGAGTAAAATGTATATAATTTATTTTAGATTTACTTATGAATAAATACTGTGCATAAAGAAGTCTGTAATACAGAGAAGTTGTGTTTTAGTACTTTTGCAAAAATATTTTTAAACTCTCATGTCATATAGTATATTTTAATAAAATAATAAACGTATGTTATAACATCTTTTGCATGAAAACATAAAAAAATGGAATATATAATGAATTACAAACATTTTAAGTAGAAAAACTATGTCTAATCTGTTCATCGTTTCTGCCAAGAGGCACAGGTATTAAAAAGCAGAAATCATGATAAATGATTGACAGAAACAGTTCAGTCATTTTTATCAAAGATTTGAGTAACTTTATAATAAAGTACATGTCAATATTTTAAATAGCATTTGATGATAAAATTGGGAATCAACTGAATTATCCTTGGACAATTCACTCTAATTTTACAAACACATTAAATATCAGACACATATTCTTTGGTTGTAACATGAATGTATTTACATATTGTGCATTTTATCTTATACAAGTATCAAAATTTATACACATTCATGCACCCATATAAACATGAGATACGGGATAAGATAGTAAGTTTTGTATATAAAATAGTAGGATTTGAATATGTATTCTTCAAATTTCAACTAAACGATCTTGGGCAGATTTTTAGTCACAGTTTCCTTAGTGGTGAAATGTGAATAATGAACTCTACCTCATGAGAGAGGGCTCAGAAGTGAATGAGTTAACCCATGCGCAACTGAAAGTGCAGGGGTCAGGGCAAACCGTGCTGCACCTTGCAGTGGCCCACCCTGCAGGGTGGAGGTCCAGGCAATGGACACCGGCATGCTCTTTTTTCACACCAGTTGCCACAGACATCCAAACTGTCTTTCCCCTTAACCCTGTTTTTTGACTTTATTTCCTCTGATGCTTAATGACATCTGTGGTTCAATCTTCCCTTAGAAGCCCAAGCTTGATTTTGGCTTCCGAGAGTAAAATAGAACAGGCCCAACAGCTTGCTTCAGTCCAAAGAGATATTGTCCTACTTGAACTGACAAAAAGGAAAAATACTTGTGAAGAATTTTTATATGGAAATTTGAACCAAAAATCAGTTCACTTTGGTCTATCTTGTTTAAGATTGGCAGGACGTGAGCCTTACTGGGAGGATCAATCCCACACAAGAGTCAGCTACGTGTGACCAGGATTTGTGTGCTGTTGAATGAACTTCTACTGCTATACCAGTCTTTAAGATTCCTTGTGTAGTATAAAGATATATTAACATGCTTTTTATTTATTTTTAATTGTGCAAAATACACCACACAAAATTGAGGTGTAATAACCATTTTTAAGTGTGCGTGTCAGTGGAGACAAATATGTAGAAATTGTTGTGCAACCCCCAATTTCCATTATTCTCATCTTGCAAAACTGAAACCACAGATTCATTAAACAAGAATATTGACATTTATTTAATTCTTCCTGAATACATAATGGTAGAAAACATATTATATTTTACTTAAGTAAGCTGGCAAAGTATTAATTGCTTTAATTAAGTCCCATTTATTTGTTTTTTTCTTGCTGAATTGGCCTTTGAGGTTTTAGTCATAAATTCTTTGTCTAGAACAAAGGCTAGAAGAATCTCTCCCTGTTTTCTTCTAGCACTTTTGTGGTTTCATGACTTACATTTAAATCTGTTGTTAATCTTGAATGGGATGTTTTTCAGTTTGTTGGTGTCATCTATAATTTCTTTTATTAGTGCTTTGTAATTTCCCTTGTAGAGTTCTCTCACCTCCTTGGCTAAGTATATTTCTAGTTATTTATTTCTTCTGTAGCTAACATAAATGGCAATGAGGTTTTGATCTGACCTTTCAGCTTGGCTGTTACCAGAACATAGAAGTGGGACCGATTTGTGTACATTGACTTTGTAACTCAGACTTTGCTGTATTTGTTTATGAACTGCAGGAATATTCTGGTGGAGTGTTTAGGGTTTTTTAGATACAAGATTCTCATCAGTGAGCAGGGATAATTTGGCCTCCTTTTCCCTATTTGAATACCCTTTATTTCTTTCTCTTGGGTTTCCAGTACTATGTTGAAGAACTGCAGAGATGGTGGTCAACCTTGCATATTGCTCCTGTTCGTAGGTGGAATGTTTTCAACTTTTCACTATTCAGTATGATGTTGGCTGTGGGTTTATCATATATGGGTTTAATACTTTTGAGGTATGTCCCTTCAGTGCCTAGTTTGTTGAGGGTTTTTGTCATGAAAAGTGCTGGATTTTATTGAATGCTTTTTTTGTATCTATTGAGAGGATGGTAGGGTCTTTCTTTTTTGCTTCTGTTTATGTAGTGAATCAAACTTATTGATTTGTGTATATTAAACCATCCTTGCATCCCTGGTGTGAAAATCACTTGATTGTGGTGGATTATCTTTTCAACATGCCATTGAATTTAGTTTGCTAGTATTTTGTTGAGGACTTTTTCACCTAGGCTCATGAAGAGATATTGGTTGAGGACTTTTTCACCTATGTTCATGAGAGGTACTGATCTGTGGGTTTTCTTTCTCTGTTGTGACCTCTCCTGGATTTGTGTCAAGGCCATATTGTGTTCATAGAATGAATTAGGGAGGAGTCTCATTCTTGATGTTATAGAATGATTTCTGTGGGATAGCTACTAATTCTGTTTTGTAGGTTTGGTAGAATTCAACTGTGAAACTGGTGCAGGGCTTTTTGTTGGGAGATGTTTTATTACTATTTCATCTTGTTGCTCATTACTAGTCTGTTGAGGATTTCTGTATCTTCTTGATACAGGTTGTGCATTTCCAGGAATTTATACATTTCCTGTTTTCAAGCTTATGTGCATGGAGGTTCCACTTCATGGATGATCTTTTGTCTTTCTGTAGTATCAGTCTTAACATCTCCTTTTCCATTTCTGAATAAGCTTATTTGGGTCCTTTCTCTTCTGTTTCTAGTTAACTAATGGTCTATCAATTTTGGTTATCCTTTTGAAGAACCAACTTTTTGTTTTGTTGATCCTTTGTAATATTTTATTGGTTTCCATTTTGGTTAGTCCTGCTTTCAGCTTTGTTATTTCTTTTCCCCTGCTGGCTTTGAAATCGGTTTACTCTTCTTTTTCTAGTTCCTTGAGATGTGACATTAGGTTATTAATTTGTGATTTTTCTGTCTTTTAGATGTAAGGATGTACAGCTATTAATTTTCCCCTTGTACCACTTTTACCTTAAATTACAGATTTTGATCACTTATTTCCTCTTGTCATTCAGTTTGAGGAATCTTTTAATTTGCATTTTAATTTTATCATTGACATGAGTATCACTGAGAAAAGCAACAGGTTAGTTTAATTTCCATGACTTTGTGATGAACTAAGTGTTTCTCTTGGAATTGATTTCTGGTTTTATTCCCCTGTGGTCTCAGATAATACATTGTGTAATTTAATTTTTTTAATTTGATGAAACTTTTCTTGTGGCCTAAGATATGATCCATCTTGGAGAATGGCCCATGTGTTAATGAAAAGAATGCATGTTCTATTGTTTTGTGGTAGAATATTCTCTAATTGTCCATTAAGTCCATTTGTTCTAGAGTCCCATTTTTTTTTTTTTTAATTGATTTTCTGCTTCAAAGATCTGCCCAGCTATGTAATGGGGTACTGAAATCCTGAACAATTACTATGATATGGATTTTTTTTTTTTTTTGCTTAGATCTAGTAGAATTTGTTTATGAATCTGAGAGCTCCTGTGTTTGGTGCATATATATGTAGGATTCTTATATCTTCTTGTTGAATTGCTCCTTTTACCATTATGTCATAACTATTTTTATCTTTTTATACCATTACTGACTTAAAGTTTATTTTAGTTAACATAAGAATGGCTATATCTATTCAATTTCTGTTTCCATTTGTGTAAAATTATTTTTTTCAATGCCTTGACCTTGAGTCTATGTGAGTGCTTATGAGTTTTACATGTTTCTTAGAAACAGCATGCAGTTGGCATGTATTTTTGCATCCATGTAGCCAGTCTATGTCTTTTAAATTAGGTGTTCAGACCACTCACAGTCAATGTTAGTATTGCTATATCATCAGACAGTGATTTTTTTTTTATCATGCTGATAATATTTTATTGTTTTGTTTCCCTCTTGCTTTATAGTTTTATAAGAGCTCTGAGCTTTAAATTTGGGTGTTCTTACATTGGTGTACATCTGCTCTGTTGGAGAGACTCAAATCTGGGATTGCAAGGCCTGTCACTAGGACTTCAGTCTCAGGGATGGACTTATGGTCTCCAGCAGTGGCACTGGAAACATGGTGGTGAGGTGTGGGACCCTAGTAACAATAAGGGAGACTTGGAGCCAGACATATGGGACTGGGAAGCAGTGCAGGAACCACAGGCACAAAGCCATGGAGTTGGTTGGTAGCCTGGGGCTTGCAGGGAAGAGGCCATAGGGCTTTACCCCTGCCCAGGTCCTAGAGAAATGGTTGCTTCAGGGCTTCTCAGGGCTTCTTCTGTGCTTTCTCTTCTGTTCAAATCCTTCATTATGGAGAGTGGTGCTCATCTTCCAGTCACAGGGCACATGAGAGAGCCCACTCTCCCTGCTCCCTCCCCTTCCCCACTGGAGCAATGAGAGGGTGATGAGAAGACAGCTGCACTAGAGCTGAGCCCTGCGTAGACCAGGTGCTGTGGAGAGAGCTCAGTAGGGCGTCAGTTGCAGTGACCTAGGAATGGAAGCCACTAGTTTCCAGCTGTACCCACTCTCTAGTGCAATGCCTCTGTACACTTCAAGCAGCTCCCTGATGATCAGTCCTGAGATGTTCAGTGGTTGGGGAAAGGGATTCATAGCTTGGGCAGAAGTGTCAACAGGGAGGAGCATGGATCACCCCATCATATTCTCCTTCATCTGAGTGTCCCCCATCTCTTCCCCAATGATTCGCAATGTTCTTTCCATGAAAGCCCATCCATAGGTGGGCCTCCACCTGAAGCTTTTTATTTCTCTTTGAGAGTGGCATACGGGCTGCTTCCAGTCTGCCACCTAGTCCCTCCCCCCTCAACTACCTCATTTTAAGAAAAGGACAGCAAAATGCAAAAAGACTAAGTTACCCAAAGTCTTACAATGGCAAGGAAAAGGAAGCTTAGTAAGATATGTACTTGTGTTTCATTGATTATTTTTCAAAGTGCTTACTGGAATTAGAACATATTCTCTTTTTTGTGTTTTCCATGTTCACTCATGGGACAACTCTGGCCTGAACATGAAAAGTAAGGTGTTTATAAAAACAACTATGGCAATTGTATATAAAACCAGCACATTGTACCCTATGACTGCATTAATGTACACAGCTATGATTTAATAAAAAATAAATAAATAAAAATAAAACAACTGTGGCCCTTGGTACTTGATCCAAATTATCCCATTTAATTCTCACAATATCCTCATGACAGTTGTGGAACTTCTACTGAGAGAAATAAAATAATTCACTCAAAGTTAATAAACTAATACCATTTATGGGTGAGAGTTCAGCCCAGAATTGTTGAACTCAAATCTTTTCACAACATAGTGCTTGCTATGGATTGAATATGTTGTCCTTCCCAAATTCACATATTGAAATCCTACCCCCTAAGGTGACAATATGAGGAGATGGGGCCCTTAGGAGGTGATTGGGATACAGCCCTATGAACAGGATTATAGACCTCATAAAAGAGTCCAGACATAGACTCCTTTCCCTTACCACCATGTGAAGACACAAGAAGTTGCCATCTATAAACTAGAAAGTTCCTTTACTGAACAATGGATCCACCCATACCTATCTTGGACTTCTTAGCCTTCAGAAGTGTGAAAAATATATATTTTTTATAATTCACCCAGTCTTATGGTTTCCTAAAAACACTAAAATAGAAAATTGGTCCCAGGGATAGGATATCCCTA
>CAUYPK010160864.1:0-2500 GCA_963574355.1 Loris lydekkerianus | reverse complement strand
ATTTGGTGAAGCATTCTCTTTTCTCATCTTTCATCACATGTGATCTTGGCATTCCTCCCATTCCCGTTGCTCAAAGAGCTTCTTTGCCAGCTCTTCTTCCACTTCTAGATCTTAGAAAGTTGCATTTTTGTGCGGCTGTTCCTGCATGCTAATCTCTTCTCACAGTATATGGTCTTTGAGGAAATGTCATATATCCATTGCATTCTATTGGTGCATTCAGTCCAAACCTCACTTCAGAGTTCCACGTGGATTTACTCAGCTCCCTACATGCCCATTCCTCTGGGTCTCCAACCACGTCAAACTTACCCTGCTCAAAATAGAAATTCTAATATCCTTCTAAATACTGATTGCCCTCCAACATACCCCATAAATCCACCTTCATGTGCCAGCAACTTCAAGGAAACATTTCTTGTCCCTTCTCCTTCAGTTTTCTGCCAGCTCTTATTGAGTCTACAGCCTGTCTACTTCTCAAACCTGCAACTCTTCTCTGTCTCTCTTCCACATTCAAGCTCAGCCTCCCTTCTCAATACCACAGGAAAATTCTAGTAATGTCATTCCCTGCCTTACACTTTTCCCTGGTTCCTTTACACATGAAATAAAATTCAAAATTTAAATCTACCCCTTTCCTTTCTTTCCAACACAATTAATCATCTCATCTTAGTCTCTGATCTTTGAGCTACCCAGTTCTATTCAGAAACTCCTCACATAATTCCTCAGCTTAGAAATCTTTCTCCCTCCCTGCAGCCCCATATCTCCTATATATATGACTTACGTTTTTAGTCTTAGTTCAAAACTCACATGCTCCTGTGTGTGTAACTCTAGGTAGGAGTAGCAGCAGCAACCTCAGAGGACCTCATTCCTGGCATGGGTCTCATACTACAGACCCTTTGCTCACCTGCCCTCTCACCCCAAATTCCAGAGGATGGAATCAGGTCTTTGCTATGGACACCTACAGGAACAAGAGGAAGCCTAGGTGCTGCTGTTTGCACTGCATGAGAGGAGATAATGAAATGAGATTGAACTTGTTCATGAAACCCTGCATGATAGGAGGAAGCTGGGATCAGAAGACAAAAGCTAGCATGAACCAAAGTCCTGCCTTTGTCATTACGTCACCAGGATACATATGGAAGAGACAGAATTAGGTAATATTGAGTGTTATGTAACATGTCATCATCTGTAGAGTGAAATAGAAAAAAATGTTCTAAAAAATGTCTTTCATGAGCTTATGCATAACTTTCCATGGAAGTAAAAGAAGTTATGAATCACAGTCCAGATTTAAAATACTTGAAATCTGTATAGAGCAGTAGTAACAGAAAGAAAAGCGTATGGATTATATAAATTTTAAGGACAAAAAGAATAATATCACCAGTCTTAGCAACTGCTTAAATATGGCAAACACAGTGCACACCCTTGTTCAGTTCACTCAAAATGCAACTTTCCTGAATCATACAGTATAATTCCTTTTTTTACTGAGTGTTTTCTCATTATAGACAATATTCCTTAAATTAATCTAGTGGCCAGCCTCTATATTAACTCTCAATTCTACAGATGGCTTGGAGGCCTATAAACAATTATAGAAGTTGAGTCCTCTAGCAAAGAATACATGGATTAATGTTTCAGCAAACTAATTAAGGTAGAGAAGTTTTGAGCCAAAATGATACCCTAGAGGTTTTTTAAGAAAAAAGTCAGAAAAACTCATCACAATTATTGCTTATAAACTTATAATCAAAAGCAATTTCAGGGTAGAAAGTAGAGATTAAATTGAAAAAAGTTAACCTCCCCAAAGTAAACTTATCACTGCTGATAGCCATACTCACAGGATAGAGACACTGAGTACCCAGGTTACTCTAGAGCTATCCATTTGCTATCCTGGGAAGACAGGACACTAAAGATTTGAATCTCTAAATGGTAGACAAATTGATTGAAGGAGCAAGGCCATGTCTAAAGTTACAAGTGGATAAATGACAATTAAAGTAAAAAGAAAAGAGATCTTGGCAAAAATAAGAAACCTGGGATGACCCCAGCTTTCTCATTATAGAAACTTCAATCAATTCAGGTTTATGCTGCATTAAAAAAAAAAAAAAAAAAAAAAAAAAAAATCTATACTCCAAACAGATCTCAAGGAGATGGAAAGGTTTTGAAAAATAAAACCCCATAATATAGGGGGAATGACAATGTCAAGAGCTAATAGCAATGAAGCTAATAACAATTAGAGCCACTGCCATTTGAGAAAGGTTACAGAGGGTTATTCTATAAAAGAAAAACTCAAAATATCATTTACGACATCAAAATGACTTATAATAATTATGTGCATGCCTTTGCTGTTGAGTTTACATTAATCTTGTTTGAAGAAAATAACTTTTTTTTTTTTTTTTTTTTTTTTTTTTTTTTTTGAGTTTTATTTATTTATTTTTTATTGTGGAGAAGGGGCAGGGAAAGAAGGCGGGGGAAGAGGTGAGTGACAGGGTCGGGCCAGTGGCATGGTACCACATTGGCTGTA